>OU974075.1:0-105000 GCA_918843875.1 Diadumene lineata | reverse complement strand
TAATAGATCGTACCAAGACAATGTAGATTAAAACAAGATCTGAGGGTGGAATGCCAGATTTGCGAAGAACTCTTAGGATGTGTAGACGTTGAGAGTATTTATTGTCCACCGTAGATGATTTGATATGTTGGTACCAAGGACTTTGAAAGATAGTAGCTTTTAATGTCATTTAATTTTTTTTGTAAGTATCATAAAATGTAAAAAGCCACCATTATTTTGTCAGTAGCCAAAAAATGTCCAGAACTAGTTTACACTATATCTAGTCATAACGAACATAACTTTGATGTACAAAATTAAGTAAGGAGCAAGTAATTGAGGTACTAAACAGCAACAAGTACCTAGCATGTGAATGCCTTTGGATGGCTTTTAGATGACAATTTATGAACAGCACAAGGACACATTTTTAGCAATCTCTTGTGGCATTGTTGAATGTCTCTGCAGGGCCGTAACCAAGGGGGGTACACAGGGTGCACGTGCATCCCCCAAGAAATGTAAAAAGGTCCGCTCCAGTCCATCTCCATTTTTTATTGCAAGAATTTCTTTCTTAGATTTGGAATCAAGAGCACAAAACTACAATAATAACCAAAAATACAAAGAACATAGTCATTCAAAACAACTGTAGAAAGCACAATAAGAGCAGTAAATTGCGATACGGGTTTTCGTGGGTTTTTGAAAAGCACGCCGACTTTTGAAAAATATGACAGATACTAAAAAAAAAGGCTATAAGTGACCGGTCATTAATTACCGGAGAGGGGGGGGGGGGGGGGGATGAGAAATTCCCGAAGAATACCCGCCCCTCTCCCTTCAATCATCAAAATTTCTCTCACTTACAAACTTTTGACAGGAGGGGAATTAGACGCATCGATACTTCTTGCTAGCACTTGTATAAATACACAACACGTGATAACAACTGAAAAACTTAAGAAAGAAAACCTTGTAAAATTAACAAAGAGGTTCAACTTAAAACCACTTCTTCATCTAAGAGAGGCAGGATTTTTCTCTGAAGATTTAAATGATCTCATCAGCGAGACAATTAGAAAGCTAGAAACCAATCCAGTTCCCACTATAATGCGTCCTAAAACGAAATGGAAGCAAATTACCCATTTGTTGCAGACTACAGCTAGCACATCTGCAGACAATGAACATGACAGCAGTGAAAGTGAAGACGAAGATGATAGTGAATATTGTCAGTTTGATCTAACACTGGATTCTTATGTTTTTTTATTAAAAGGAAAGTTATTGTATTTATAGGGATATTTCTTTGTAGATGTATAAGCAAAATTACATTTTAGTACAAATTTGAAATAAAAATACGTTACTGTTGAATTTATCAATATTCTGAATTGAAGGCATAGCAAGTCTTTGTTGCAATTCCTCCTTTTCAAAAAATTATAATAATAATAATAATAATAATAATAATAATAATAATAATAATAATAATAATAATAATAATGACCTTTATTATAGTCTCAAAAAACTTCTAGCATGGCACAAGTGCCACACTAATCCCCCGATTAACGTTAACAAAATACACGTATGAATATATTAAAATTTACATAAACTGAAATAAATTAATAAGTAAATACATAAAGGTAAAAAACAAAATGGTCCAAAATGGTTATATTTTACTGAGGTCAAGTTCTTTTATCTTTCTTTTAAATTTCTTAAGCGTTGGTAAGCATCTTATCTCTTTGCTCAGTTTACTCCATAAATATGGACCATAATATCTTAAGCTGTGTTTTCCATATTTGACCGTGTTATATTTAGGAGTAGAAAAGTCTTTATATCTCAGATTGTACTTGTGCTCAGGTGATTTGAATAAATTAGTTACATACTTAGGAAGGAGGTTGTTTTTGATCTTATACATAAACGTGGCTATATTATGTAATCTATGATTATACAATGTAGTGAGTTTTGATCTTTTCAATAGTTCTTCATATGATGTTCTATAGTCACAATATACAGCTCGTAGACCTCTCTCGTTGATCTTTTCTAGTTTGTCCTTGTCTGAAGATTTGCAGAAGTGCCAAACAAAAAAAAGTGCGGGAGGATCGCCAATTTGTGACTTTACTTTAATAGGTAAAAGTCTCCGCAGCCTTGTCATAATTCCCACTTTTTTCCTTGTTATTGCGCAGATTGTCTCTATTTGTTTCGAGAAGTTAAGTTCTTTATCCAAAGTTACTCCTAGTAAACTAAATTGGTCTTCTGGAGGTATGCTGATGTTGTTTATGATAATGTCCTTTTTGATTAAGCTGTTATCTTTCTCTCTACTCATTATCATTACTTTATATTTCTTGATATTACCCTTCAAGTAGTTATCTTTATACCAATTCGCAGTTGTTTTTCCATCTTTCTCTAAGTTGTTGATTACTTGTTCGATATTTTTGTGCCTAGAGTATAGCTGATGATCATCAGCGTACAATGATAATTGTGATTTAAGACTTTGATAGAACAGGTCGTTTTGATAGATGTTCCAGAGGGCTGGACAAAGCGAAGAACCCTGAGGACAGCCTCTGTCAACTGCTTTCCATTCGCTGACGATGTTATCTATTCTTACTCTGTTTGCTCTCTCCTTGAAATATGATTCCATAAGTTCGACAGCCGAGTTAGAGAGTCCATACCATTTGAGTTTTTCTAGCAGTAGAGGCGGATGCATTGAATCGAAAGGCTTGCTCATGTCAGTTGATAGAACAGCTACAGATCCATTACTGTCCAGTGCCATCGCGCAGAATGCTATTGTTCTCAGGGACATTTACTTACGGTGCTAAATTATTCACACTAGGCATAAATATGAATAAATCAGTGTGATTACAGGTTGTGATTGGCTGTTTTTGAATATTTCTTCCGACAAAACTACAGGCAATTACGGACACAGGGTTTCCGAATTCAATGCCAAAATCCACCTATTGTTGTCTTATCCGCTTATTGTTTTCGTGCGTGTCAAAATGTTATGATACAACAATAAGAAAAATTCGCAAGTCTACACCAACTATAAAGAAGTAATAAACTAATAATTTTCATTCAGCACATTTTGTTCGAATTTGATATTAAACATTCTCAATGACAAACGGCGCACAAAGCTATATGAGTAGTTTGAGCGCTCTTACAGGAATTTTTCTAGTTAAATGGCGCGTTTACATATGATAGGCCAAACTTATATCAAATAAAAGTTTAAATTGTGTAGTTTGTGACTTTTTTTGATACGTTTATTAAACCAGACTTTAAATTAATTTAATTTAAGCAAAATAACATTCAAAATGGCCTTCTCACAAACTCGAAACATGAAGCCGACAACTCGCGTTCAAATGAGTTGTTTAAAGTTCATTTCTTTTCCAATCATAATGAAACTTATATCAAATGGAAACTTAAAATTTGTAGTTTGTTTACTTGTGACTTTTTTTGATTCGTTCATAAACCAAATTTGTTTGAAAGCAAAAAACCCTCATAATTTCACAAACTCGAAATGTGAAGCCGCCGACAACTGAAGCTTGAATTAGTTGTTTTTAAAATTTATTTCTTTTCCAATCTCAATGAAACTTATATCAAATGAAACCTTAAAATGTGTAGTTTGTTTGTTTGTGACTTTTTTAAATAGCCTTCTCACAAACTCAAAAACTATAGCTGACAACTCAAATTCGAATGAGTTGTTTAAAATTCATTTCTTGTGACTTTTGCAGCTTCAAACCAACTTTCGATTTCAGCTTTCCGAAAGAAGTAATTATAAACTCAGATTAATTAATCTTGATCTTCACTATCAATACGTTGAGTTAATTACGCAAATCGCTAAAGAAAAAAAATTATCACTAGAAACCGACGTACAGCAGTTTGTAGAATGACAACATAGATGTAGCTTACTTGACGTATAAACGAAAATGAATTCATTTTGGAACGACTTCAGGATTGCGGTGTTGTCACTAATTCCGCCTTTGTGTCAAAACACAAAAGAAAATATCACAAGTTGGGTGCTAATCCAAACAAACAAAAGGCCAATTAACTAAATAATCTGTGCGGTAACTTCAAACATCGACCGTAGCAAGTTATGAAAATAGCTAGCTTAAATATTCAGATTAAAAAAGAGAAACTTTCTAAACGTGAAAATAATACCAAAAAATGTGGAAAATGTTCACCAAAATAAGATCTTTTGAATGCACCATGTTCATTTTTTTGTTTCTTTGTGTATTCTCAAAAAAAACTGTGTTGAATATATGTGAATATTGGTTTACATGAAATTAGCACTGAAATTGCCCTTTTTTAAAGATGAAAACGAGAAATGTTTGAAAACAAATTTTCCCAACTTACAGGGTGCAAACGATAGTTAAATATCTCATCTTCAATTTGCACCATGTTCATTTTTTTAGTTATTTGTCGAAAACAGTGTAAACCAGGTTGTACATAGCAAGGTCTGACCATTTTAAGCACTTTTCTTTGTAAATGTGACTAGATGGCTCATTAACGGCTCATTAACTACGCTGTCGGCGTTTTGAATCTGGCGCCAGAACAATAGAAAAGTCCCGTATGTGTCCCTGTATTCTGCGCGTTGCAGCTTCCAGTCTTCTACGAGTCTCACTAATACCGTTTCACAGCTGTAAGTGCGTCTGTACGCCGACATAAATACATCGAGAAAGCCATCAGTAAACTGTTCTAGTTGTTTACATAAACGTTTTTCAAAAACTTTGTCAATTCGTTGCTAGCTCTTCGGCAGCTACTTTTAATACTCTTGTTGGAATAACGTCACATCCCATGGCTTTATTAGGGTCCAGATCTCTCAATGTTTCTAGCACCTCCTCAGTCTGTATCTCTCTGAAACTGAATATGATATATAAAAAAAAATTCGCGAAGGCCCCTAAATCTATTATGATGACTTCAAGACGCCCCCATTTGGCATAAAAAAAATTCAGTACGCCCCCTATTTCTCATCCGCACCCCCTCTCCGGTAATTAATGACCAGTCCCTAAAAAACCATCAGTGGTCCATGATTTTTGATGTGCATTCCTAGGGTTAGGGTTACTGGTACTATAAATAAAAAACCATCAGTGGTCCATGATTTTTGATGTGCATTCCTAGGGTTAGGGTTACTGGTACTATAAATAGAAAACCATCAGTGGTCCATGATTTTTGATGTGCATTCCTAGGGTTAGGGTTACTGGTACTATAAATAAAAAACCATCAGTGGTCCATGATTTTTGATGTGCATTCCTAGGGTTAGGGTTACTGGTACTATAAATAAAAAACCATCAGTGGTCCATGATTTGTTATGTACATTCCTAGGGTTAGGGTTACTGGTACTATAAATAAAAAACCATCAGTGGTCCATGATTTGTTATGTACATTCCTAGGGTTAGGGTTACTGGTACTATAAATAAAAAACCATCAGTGGTCCATGATTTTTGATGTGCATTCCTAGGGTTAGGGTTACTGGTACTATAAATAAAAAACCATCAGTGGTCCATGATTTTTGATGTGCATTCCCCCTTGTAAAAGTTCTGGTTACGGCCCCTGCACTACATAAGTCAGAGAGATGCACAAGATATATCTTGAGAAATACTTTGGGCAGGCAATTGAGTGAAGTCCTGGGAATCAACATATTCACCCCTAAAGATCAAATCATTGATTCCCTTAACCAGAAGATATGCTCCAATTTAACAGAGGAGCAATGATTATTTATCAATTTACTGATCTTGCTCCTTGGTTGAAATGGAGTAGGTTTTCAACAGGTATTACAAGCTGTCGGGTCAAAGTTGTTGATCCACAAAACATGCATAGTCTTGTGGTTACTTGTGGTGCTTACTTAGGCGAGAATAACTATGATACACTTCTCAAATGTTTCAAAGGATTGTATGATCAGCTTAAGAATCTTAATGAAGTAAACCCCTCCACAACCTCGCCTATTACTATCCATAAGAGGGCTACAGCCGATGGTAAGCAACGGAGAACTGATACCGGTAATAGCACAGCTAAATCTACATACCCCATCTGTGATGCTCCCGAGCATGTTAGCCATCTAGGTGGCGTGTCGCTAGTTAGTAATGGTCCTGTGTGGACAGTTAATGACACTATAGTTCTGTGACGTGTCGCTAGTTAGTAATGGTCATGTGTGGACAGTTAATGACACTATAGTTCTGTCAACTAGGTGACGTGTCGCTAGTTAGTAATGGTCCTGTGTGGACAGTTAATGACTGTCACACCATAGTTCTGTGACGTGTCGCTAGTTAGTAATGGTCCTGTGTGGATAGTTAATGACACTATAGTTCTGTCTAACAGTTATACTGTGTGGTTAAATGGGAGAAATGATAATACTCAGAACAGACGGGAATTTGCTAAATCTCACCTAGGAAATACTGGCCGTGCAAACCTAGTGGGCTGTGATCTTACAGATTACTATTTCAGAGGTTTGCAGAATCAATCTGATACAGAATGATAGGTCAACTTGAAACAGGTATGGCGCAGAACATTTTTATCTAAAACAGTTGTCAGATGAGATCAATCAAGAAACAAACTTTTGAATCCTATGAAAACTTTTGAGGTGCAGGTAGAAATATTCTAGGGATGTTGTTATTGTTCATTTGCCAATCATGAACATAAATAAAAATAAACCACAAAGTAATGAATAACTTCAACATTCCTAAAATATTTTAATTGTCAAAAGATATTGCAAATATCAAAAAGAACATAAAACCAATTAAATTTCACTATATGGATCCTATATACAGATTTCACAAAAATAGTTTTGAGGATGTTCAGTACAACTGAACCACAATCATGAATTTATATTTTTTTTATTCAAGAACAGTTATCAATGTATTCATTCTCTCAAAAGGACTTCTTGGATCATCCAAGAACTACTTCAGTGCTATGTCCAACCTGGCCAGAAGTGTCCACAAAGACGATGATGTAATCTAGTTTGATGAAACAGGTATCTTGGCATTCTCTGGCAAAATGCCCAATATATTGACAGAGGCTGTTCTCCACTGCTTCTGTTCTGGATTACATCCTATTTTCAATGCCTTACTAGACACTCCACTAACCCTTACTGGCTCACAGTTTGCTTGCCTAGCACGTCTTTTTCTTGGCCTACAATTCGTTCTGATATTTGGATTAAGGTGTGTTACACCTTCCATCAAACTGATAGTGGTCTACACATCTTTCTACATCAACAAAGCAAGAGAAGATGGTAAGTTGATAGGTCCCCGGGGGGGGGGGGGGGGGGTACTCCCTTCAGATCTGGGTAGGGGTGTTCCGCTGGGATCTTGTAGGGGTTACCCTGTTTATGACAAAAAATAGTCAACTAAGTCAAATAAGTCAACGATCTTATTCCTGCCGATTTCCTGAATGCAAACTAATTTCTCTCATTTTTTGGGCCCTGATTATGACAGAAAATTTGGATTAAATCGGAAACAGAGTAAAATTAGATACACTGTTCATGACACCAAGGTCGAAACACCATACCCTGTTCAGCGGATCATCCCCGTATAGTCGATATAGGGTAGTACCCCCCCCCCCCGGGATAGGTCAAGATCTTAAGTTTAGTAACTTCTCTGATGGCCTTATGAAAACCCAACACAAGTACGCCAAGAGCGGTACATTTTTATACAGTGTTGGTCGACAGGGTACATCCAGCTCAACAGAGTACAAAAAACTTGTTCTTTCCCAGCTGTTCTACAATGACCTATACAGAATTGATAAGAGAGAGTCTTCAGCATTCAGACCGACTGACTCCAAACTGTCTAGGAAACCTCAACTGTCAACTGTTGATCATGATGAACTGCACCAATGCCTGAAAAAGAAGATGGTATGTCATTTTAAAAATCAATAAATGCAAAAATAACAATTTCAAATTTGTTAACTTTTTCAGTTGAGACTATTAGAATATTAACAGAAGATGTTGAGAGGATGAAATGTTGAGAACAAATAAACAAAGACATAGAACAACACTGTGAAATCATTATATACAAAATATCAAAATACGGAAAATTACAGCAAACATATGAATGACATACATTTAATAGCAGTATCACTTAGATGTGCACTTGACCAGCTGTACTTTGAAAATTATTTGTGTGGGAGCAATGCTCAGCCATTTAGGAAAGACTGAGATTATCTTGTCAAATAATTCTTTTTTTGTAAGTATAGAGGTTTAAATGACCAAGTACAGATTTAAATAATAAAACGTTTCTTATATTTCCATAGCATATTCCATTTCAAGATTTTACAAATGTTAGGGACCGTTTATTTTTTATCAGGTAGGGGGGGGGGGGGGAGGGTCATTTTAGGTCATTATGGTTGAAAATTTGTCTGACCCCCCTAAATGTCTGTTATTGTTTTGAATGGCCCCCATCATTTACTCCCCCCCTCTTATATTTGACTCAAGATAATCTGAGCTGATGTCTTATTTTCAGTTACTCCTTTTAATTTTCATGCTCCCAAAGAATATTGTGTAATTCAAAAAGCTCCAAAGTGCAATTTCCAGCATTTTAAAAGAATGAGAAAGACGTTTTACTATATCAGGCACATAAGACTATTAGCTTCAAAATATTAATTTATTATGGGATTCACGTGGATAATGTTTATATCTAAGTGTGTTAAAAATTGCAATTTTCAGCTATTTGAGTAATAAATAAGTTCTGTTTTTTGGACATAGATGGATATAAAGTTGGCAATCACCCAGGGGTGGCATTTCTTTAGGGGGGTTGGGGGTATGCTCCCCCGAGAAGGTCAAAGTGAAATAATTGTTATCTTCTCTGATTTTTAGAAACACAATTTACCAGGTTCCGGCTATGACTTTAAAGGACACCAAGAAATATCAAACATTCTAGAAGAATATTGTGAAGCAAGCATTCAGTAATTACCAATAAAGAATTAATTGAATTCAAAAATTGAAAAATTAGCGACATGGCACAACTGAATTTATACTTTTTTCTTATTTAATAGGAAAATGGGTTTCATGATATTTACCTGACACAAATTATTCAAAAAGCACACAAGTCTTTTCGTAGTGAATCAGTTGCCATCATAAATAAGGAATCTGCCAAAGAGTACATGGCCACTTGTGCAGTCTCAAGCAAATGTTACATGCAATACGAAACACTGTCAAATTGGTGGTTTGTTTGTTTTACGTTGAAGACAAAACTAGGCTATCACTGCACAATTCAGTCCTTCTGCTAAGCTATCGCTAATATTTTTATCTTTATTTATAAAAAAAATAAAAAATAAAAATAAACGAAATTACAAAACATGTGCAGACAAAACAACGGACGGATATAGTATGAAGATAAGGTGAAATCCTATAGCAAGCGAAAAGGCAACCCATCTCGACAATCACCCTTGCATTTCTAGCTAGCTGTATTCTCTAGTAAGTTATAATAATGCACTTGCCTCAGTGATGTGTAACGGGGATCTAGCTGAGGGTATTAGCCTTTCTAAGGGTCTAAGACAAGGTTGCCCTCTGTCACCAATGCTTTATGTGTTGGTAGCTGAGTGTCTTGGATGCAGTATAAGAGCATCTAATGCTGTCAATGGCTTTCTTGTACCGGGGTCTGGAGGAAAAACTACCCAAATTACTCAATATGCAGACGACGCAACGTTGTTGCTACGTGACGTGCAGTCTATTAATCATGTGTTAAATATTGTTGATACGTATGGTAAGGGAACTGGTGCTCGACTTAATCGTACGAAGTCTGAGGCTATGTGGATCGGAAAGTGGAGGTCATGCACTGACAAATCTTTTGGTTTAAAATGGGTCACAAAGATGAGAATTTTAGGGGTCTGGTTTGGTGACAATACCTATCATGACAATTGGACAGCCAGGCTAGACAAATTAGAGAGTGTACTTAACATGTGGAAAACAAGACAATTATCCATATGGGGTAAGGTTCTCATTGTTAAGACATTAGCCCTATCTGAACTTGACTACATTGCAAGAGTTCTTGTCCCTCCTAGAGAAATAATATTCAATGTCAACAAGTTGATTTGGTGTTTTGTATGGAGTGGAAAAACAAAACTCATTAGTAGAAACACTTGCTTGCTGCCAAAAGATCAGGGTGGGATAGGTATGGTGGATTATGAAAATAGGGTAATTGCTTTGCAATTTAGGAACGTTTTATCAACTCTTCTGAAAGATGACAACTTGGCTTTCTATTTTACACGGTACTTTGTTGGAAATCGTGTTGCTGGTCTGATTGATGACTTAGTGGGTTTGAAAACTAATCTATTACCCTCGTGCAGTAATCTGCCTAAATATTACGACTATTTTTTTTATAAATTTGCGCAATCACCAAGTAATTCAAACATCTGATTTGTCTGTGAAGCAATTGTATTCGATATTGATTGGAAATTTACATGTTATGCCGAGATGTATTCAAAAGATTAGTATCCATATTCATGGAATAGAGTGGAAACGAGTATGGGAGAGCTTTTTCAGATCACCATCAGAACCTAGAGTGCGTGATGTGAGGTGGAGAGCGGTTCATGGCGTCACCAAGACTACAATCTTGGACAAAACACTTGAGACAAAACACACATTTTTGTACGTTTTTTCAGTCTTGTGCCTGTTGCTGCCCCCCTCCCTCCAAGAACAATGTTGTTTCAGTCTAGAAATCACGCTTGGGATAGTTGCTATCCGGGCAACAACATTGAGAAGGGGGAGGGGGGGTCACATGTCTGAAAAATGCGCATGAATGTGTGAAATGTGTTGAATAAAAAATAGACGTTTTTGCGCACGCAGTCTCAAGTCATTTTGTCCAAGATTGTATTTTCATCATTTTGCTATTTACGACGTTCACGTTTCAAACATTGTGACTTCTATGTACAGTTTCAAGAAAAGATACTTGTGTGATGATTTCTAACCCAAAATAAACATAAGTTGTTATAAGATTGAGAAATTTTACCCCAAAAACTATCTCTTATGTCACGCAAGCAATGCATTGTTTTTTGTGTGACAGTAATGCAACATACGTTCGAGGTTCTTGACTTGTTAAGTGACTCATTGTAACGATAAACACAACAAATTGCTCCATTTCTAACAGAAAAATCATTTTTCTCAAACTTAGAGTGTTACTATGAACAATACTGACTAGTTGGGACGATTAACAAGGGCTTTCATGCACAACATCATATATTTGTCACGAATAACAACGATTAACGGCACCGACACATAAAAATATAAGAGTTATTTCTTTTATATAAGAAAGTGTTTGTTAACCGTTAAGACTTCGTGTTAACCGTTACTATATTTTGTCTGTAGAAAATAGGTACAAATACAGAACTAGTTAACCGTTTATGAATGGAGAAGAGCAATTTTCAAACCTCATTAAAGCACTTTTTAATTTACTCCGCGCGAGTCCTCAGGTTCTCTATATGGCGTGACAACAAGTCATGACTTGGTGCTAGCTACATGATTGTGTTATGTTTTTCTCCGTTTGATACATTGTCCAGACTCTAATTAGCACAGTGTATTGCTTGAAAAGACGGTAAATAGATTTATAGTGATTTTATAGCATTTTTATTGTAATACTACTCAAAATCGATGCAAAAACGCTAAATTGATGGAGTTTCGATATTGTTGCGCTTTAACATTTCATCCCCTCACTTGTAGCAAGTGTAGTTGTTTGGTATGAAAGTTTTTCCATGCATTTACACAGTGGAAATGCTCATTTCTGTGAAAGGACACCTTGAAAAAACAAAGCGCTTGTGCAAAAAATACGATTATTCGCCAAATACAATCTTGGACAAAACACTTGAGACAAAACACACATTTTTGTACGTTTTTTCAGTCTTGTGCCTGTTGCTGCCCCCCTCCCTCCAAGAACAATGTTGTTTCAGTCTAGAAATCACGCTTGGGATAGTTGCTATCCGGGCAACAACATTGAGAAGGGGGAGGGGGGGTCACATGTCTGAAAAATGCGCATGAATGTGTGAAATGTGTTGAATAAAAAATAGACGTTTTTGCGCACGCAGTCTCAAGTCATTTTGTCCAAGATTGTAGTTTTATTCTAAAGAAATTAGGTTATGATATCAATAGCGCAATGTGTGCGGTATGTAAGTTGCCCGAAACTATCGAGCACTGCTTCCTAGAGTGCAAGCGAGTGCGTAGAGCCTGGGATTGGGTTGTATTCCTTTTGAACCGTAACTGCGCTTCTAGAAGCTACAAATACTCGGTCTTTCAATATAGATCAAGGCAACGTGAATGCAGTAGTTTTTCTTGATTTAAAAAAGGCTTTGGACACCGTAAATCATTCGATTCTACTTTCAAAACTAAACGCTTACGGGGTTGGAATGTCTGCAAGTAACTGGTTTATGTCATATCTAAGCAACCGCACTCAACAATGTCTTGTGAACAATCATTTATCAAATAAACGCTCTTTAACATGTGGAATTCCCCAGGGAACAATCCTGGGACCATTATTATTCCTTATTTATATCAATGATTTACCAAACTGCCTCACTTACTCACAACCTCGTATGTACGCTGACGACACTCATCTTACATATGCAAATAATAATTTAGAGGACATAGATTTCCATATGAACGAAGACTTGAAATGCATCAACGAGTGGTTAATAGCAAACAAACTAACCCTCAATCTTACCAAGACTGAGTTCATGTTAATTGGATCTCGGCAAAGATTGGCTACATTTGATACATGTCCAAATTTGTCCATTGATGATGTCCCTATTAAGATAGTTGAGCATGTTAAATGTCTTGGTGTGAATATTGATAAAAATCTTTCGTGGAATGAGCATATTGCAGAGTTGACTAGGAAAATTGCGTCTGGCATAGGAGCTCTAAAGCGTGTGAGGCCTTTTGTACCACCTACAACACTTCAGTATATCTATAATGCACTAATTCAACCACATTTTGATTACTGCTGTGTTGTGTGGGATAATTGCAACTCAACACTTGCAGAAAGGCTTCAAAAACTTCAAAATCGTGCTGCAAGAGTTCTGACATATTCTGGCTATGACACTAATGCTGATCAACTCATCCAATCACTTGGATGGAAAAAACTCGATGCTCAACGGAAAATACACAAAGCAGTGCTAGTTTATAAAGCACTAAATAACCTTGCTCCGCAATATTTGTGCTCCATATTTACTAAGCATAGTACTAAGTACTCTTTAAGGGACAGTGAAAACAAACTAACTATTCCAAAACCACGTACCAACTATATGAAAAATAGTTTTAATTATAACGGTGCAATACTTTGGAATAGCCTCCCCTTAAAAGTACGCCAAGCTACAAATATGAACCAATTTAAAGCAGGCTGCAGCAGCTCTTCTATTAGTACTTTCAATTAAATAACACGGCACTTTTGAAAAGCAGATTTTTGTTTTCCTTGGATTTAGTTATTTTAATATTTGTACTAGATATTTATATAGAATATTTTCATATTTTTAATTTAGTATTATTGTAATTATTTACTGAAAAGTTTACCGTGTATAAATAAAGGTCTCTATCTATCTATCTATCTATCTATCTCTGAAAGGAATATCCAATTTTGATTTTTGTATTGATTTTAAAAGTGTTGTGCTATGTTCATTCTACAAAAACAGTCAAAAAGACAATCTTATGATTTTCATTATAGAAACTGTGCTATACAACATTTGTTTTTTTCGCCATCAAACGACGTTTCATAATAGTATAGTAACATATACGCAAATAGTTAAAAAATGTAAAAATGATATAAGATATCGTTTACTTGTTGATAAACAGAGGCTCTCAATGCAGCGTGGGACATTAGCAATTTTCTCAGAGATATATATTTGTAATTAAATAAAATTCAGACATATTTGTATATGATGAGTGAGATAACGACTTGTAATGTAAGAAACAACAAAACATGTAATGCCAATGCAGTTTATTACGTGTTAACTTGTAAATAAAATATTTATTTACTTATTAAAATTATAAAAAATCAATGGTTTAGGGGCCGGCTTATTTCTCCCTCACTGACCTGGCTCGCTGGGTTAGCCTCGTTATACCTCGATCTACCACTGACGATAGAGTGATAGCATGCTGTTGTAGAAATCTTCAGCCTAGCCGTAAGAGCTTTATAGCTGCCATTGGAGAAGCATGGTCCAATATTTTGATATAAAAGCGAAAAGAGACCTCTTAGTGAATGCTGCCTTTCATTAGTTTAATATTTGTCCTAAAGATGTTTTGAAAAAGGAATTTAAACTTAGTACGTAGAAGAGACTATTTATCTGCTTGACTGAGTCATGCAAAAATGTACAAGACGACAAAAGATGCAAAAAAAATTAACACAAAATTGTGCGTTATGACTAAGTTTCTAATATTATATTGCTCAGTGGTTGAATGGTGACAACTAAAATGGTTCTGATCGATAGTTGTAAACAATATAACATTTCATTTACAAAAAGAAAATATAATTAGTTGTATTTCTGGATTAAATTCACTTTAAATTTCACCTAAAAATGTACATAATAAAATCAACATCTTAGGTGCTGTTTATATGGGGCGAGCCAGCACGGTTTAGCGGGCAGGTTTCTTTTGTATTCAAGCTATCACAGCGTAAAAACAAAAGAAACCGGCACCTCTAAACCGCGCTAGCTCGCCTCATATAAACAGGCCCTTAAAAACTTCATTGTTATCATTAAGAGCTAATTTTCGAAGCAGGAGCCTTCTATTACTGTTCTTGAAGTTATCTTCAGCCAAATTCGATGTAAACAGAAAAGAAAAGATACGAAGAATTATATAAAATCAAGCGGTGAAAGTTAAGAGCTCATTTTTTACCGTCACCCTAAGATGACCTTTGACCAGATCTAAATAGTTAATGAAATGTGAAGCATAAACTTTGTTGTATCTATAAGACGTTTCTGTAAATGATCTCCATCCAAAATTGATTGAATAGAAACAAAAAGATACGAAGAATCAGTATATACGCTCGCTCAGGGTCGCTTCGCTGCGGTAGCAAGATCAAAAACAATCTCTCAAGATCATGTTACCGAAATACAATCCCTCAAACAAACTCTCAAAGGATCCTGGAGGACTAAAAAATTTTGATTTCAGCTCCCTAACTACTCAATTATAATGCTGCCTTGCTACGCTCGCTCAGGCTTGCTGCGCTGCGGCAGCAATAATAATAATAACGAAGCATAGAAATAACCAAGCATGCAAGCAAACATGCAAGCCAACAATAAATCAATCGAACAACGAAACAGGCCAACAAGCAAACAAGCAAAAACAAACAATCAGGGAAACAAACCATCATGTAAATAAAGAAACAAACAAAAAAATTAACAAATTAACAGCTAAGCAAACAAGTAAACAAAAAAGGAAACAAACAAACAATCAAGCAAACAAACAATCATGCAAATAAAGAAACAAACAGAAAATAACAAATTAACAGCTCAGCAAACTGAGCAAACAGACAAGCAATCAAACAAACAATCAATCAAACAATCATGCAAATAAATAAACAAACCAACAAAATATTAAAAATAAGCAAATAAGCAAATCAACAATAAAACAAAAAAAAAAAAAAAAAAAAAATTAACAGCTCAGCAAACTGAGCAAACAGCCAAGCAATCAAACAAACAATCAATCAAACAATCATGCAAATAAACAAACAAACCAACAAAATATTAAAAATAAGCAAATAAGAAAATCAACAATAAACAAAAACTTAAACATAAGCAAACCAAAAAAAACGATATTAAACTTATAAATTGCAATCGCGTGCGTTATTTATCAAGAGACAGGAGAATGTTTCACTGTGATCTCCAATGGGTTGTGATTGCTTCGTTGTATTCGCAGCGCGCGCTTATATCATTCTAGAGCGTTTGTTTTTAGCTTTGAATCGGTGATAATTTTAGATTTTCTTCAATCTCAAGCAAATGTTACACTAACCCTAAACCCTAACCACGTGCAAGCGCTGAAGAAATCATAACGTACGTCTCAAACACATTACCGGCAATTTCAAGTCAATCTCAAGCAAATGTTACATGCAATACGAAACATTGTCAAATTGGTGGCTTGTTTGTTTTACGTTGAAGTAAAAACTAGGCTATCACTGCACAATTCAGTCCTTCTGCAAAGCTATCGATAATATTAACCCTTACCCTAACCCTAACCCTAACCCTAACCCTAACCCAAACCCTAACCCTAACCCTAACCCTAACCCTAACCCTAACCCTAACCCTAACCCTAACCCTAACCCTAACCCTAACCCTAATTAGAGTCCTCTGACGTGTCGCAGCAACTTAACCAATCTTGATGAAACTCATGTGGCAGGTACCTAAGGCCTAGGGGAGTACACCATAGGAGACCTATGACTTTGCGACCAAGCCTTCTAAAGTTATGACCCTTGAAATTCAAAAGGTACCCTACTTTAAACGGCTGTCACGTGACGTACGATGAGAAATTCTCAAATCTAAAACCTGAATCTTGTAGCTGAGATCCTGACCTTTCTAACGATATACCCTAACCCTAACCCTAACCCTAACCCTAACCCTAAACCCTAACCCTAACCCTAACCCTAACCCTAACCCTAACCCTAACCCTAACCCTAACCCTAAAGCTAAACCGCTAACCGTAACCCTAACCATAACCTTAAACCATAACACCAGCCTTTACTTTGGGTAAACGTTTCAAAAATAAAATAGACAACCAATACTAAACGTTTCTCGCTAACCCTAACGCTAAGCCGCTAACAGTAACCCTAACCTTAAACCATAACACCAGCCTTTACTTTGGGTAAACGATTCAAAAATAAAATAGACAACCAATACTTAACGCTTTGTAAAGCGACTAGTCATGGTACTAGACGTACCAGTATTACACGCAAATAACAACGTTTCAAGTTTTGAATTAATCGTTTCATTTAAAGGAGTTTTAAGTTGAAGAAAGGAAAAGAAGACAAAGTTTATAAATTGAACGTTTTAGAATTTATGTTGAACGTTTTAAACAACGTCTAGAAGGTTTTATTTCAAGGATTTATTGCTCATTCCCGTAATTTCTTAAGTTTTTATTTCAAATATGACGTAGTTTAATCATTGCCGTTGCTTTATTTGGTATTGGAAGCCATGAATTTACAATGCTGTCTTATATCATGTAATTTGGAGTTGCTTGCAAATTTCAAATTTCCTTTGTGTTTTTACTGTATTCTAGTTTATTACACCTTGGGTATTACACTTTCTCTGGTGGCAGTTTGTTTTATTTATGGTTTACACAACAAGGGCGTATTTAGGAGAAATTTACAGGGTTCCAAAAATTTAACAAATCTGACCGGTTATGGCGTTATAGCGTCAATTTCATATGTTAGGACCCCTCACTACCAAATCCTGGATACGCCCCTTGTGATGTGTACGTAGTTTAGGGAATGAATATGTATGAACTGATAGCCTATAATATATGAATGAATGAATGAATGAATGAATGAATGAAAGAGAATGAGAACGGTTGAGAGTTTGAAAGCAGGAATGGAGAATAACGATGTGGAAGAAGGATATATAAAAGAAAGCATGCATAAATGAAAGAAATGAGTTTGTGAGTGATTTTTCAGAACAAACTGATTACAAGTAAAATACAATGTTTTAATTCTACGACTTCTGTGAAATACATATTTATATTTTTTTATAACAAAATATCATGCATGCATACACTGTAAAAACCTGTTAAAACAACAACAAGCAAATGATTATGACCATTTCAATTAAGTTGTTGATTCCACCAAATTAATTTTGGTTGATATGTTCAATAAAAATAAATTGGTTGTAATAACCTAAATTTAAAGGTTATTTCAAACAAGAATTTATTTAGTTTGATTTTATCTACAGTTATTTATTTGTTTTAACCAAAAATAATTTTCTTGCTTTAACAAATAAAACAAAAATTGGTTTTCTTAGATTCATTATGTAACAGGTTTTTTTTGGTTGTTGAAACTAGACAGTTTTTACAGTGTGCACAAATATGATACCTATCAAATATAAGAGTCGTTTCCGTATGAGTATGAAACAGAACAGAATCGTATCATAATCCTAGTTTCTTTGGCCTGGTTTCCACATAATCTAATTTTTTTTCGGTCGATTGCGTCCGTTCTTGATCGTTCACGATTATATGGAAACCAGGCTTAAGAAACTATGGTTATGATACGATACGATACGATACTGTACTGTTTTATACTTAGTAGCGGTATCCTAACCGAACTCATACGAAAACTCTATTTTTTTCTAACAATAATCTATAAAAATTGCAGTATCACATCACTCTGTCATTTCTATTGAACTTCTTGCAGTCTCGTGTGACAACATTATAGAACTAAACAAAATAATTTTTAAGGATAGACTATTAAATATTTGTGGGGGAAGGGGCTGAGCAAATACCCCCCAAAAAAATCGAGAAAAGCCTTAAACAGAGAAAATAAATTGTGCACGGCATATCTGCCAAAAAATATCGCGCTGGTAGATAAAAATGATCCTGTACAACCATCATATGGGAAAAATATTTTTTGCACAAAGAAAATTGCTCAACTTCACCCCTTCCCAAATTTCTAATGGTCCATCGCTTAGCTAACAAAACAACTATTTCCAAAAGCACACTAACGCTATTTGTAAATATACTCTGAATTAACAGCTCAAACACAACAGAAGAACATTATTTTTTTATGTTTTTTCAATTACAAAATATTATTTCAAAAGCCAACAAAACAACAACACAGAAAATGAAAAATAAACGAAACTTCATCTTAAACAGCAAAAACATTTTTTTTTGTAAAACATACTCTTTATAAAATTAGAAATAAAAGCAGAGAGATGCGAACTAACTAAATTGTTTCGATTTGATTTTGTTCATAATTTGTATCTAATAGTTTTAATATCTAATAGTTTTAATTAGTTTGCCCCTCTCTGCAGGAACTTACAGACAGCATACTTTAAGACCCCAATTTTGTATGGCAAGGGAAATTGACATAATATCCTTTGGTCTGACTCGCCTTGTTGAAAAAAAGCAGACATAAATTCAAAGATATTCTTTCGAAAGGCAACACAACTATTTAAAAAAGCAACAACAACGCAAAAAATGCTATATATTTTTTTCAAAGGCAAAATAACTATCTTTAAACTTCAACGCTTAGCTAACAAAACAACTATTTCCAAAAGCACACTAACGCTATTTGTAAATATACTCTTAATTAACAGAATGCTCAGCTCAAACACAACAGAAGAACATTATTTTTTTTATGTTTTTCAAATTCAAAATATTCTTTCAAAAGCCAACAAAACAACACAGAAAATGAAAAATAAACGAAACTTCATCTTAAACAGCAGTTTTTTTTTTTTTTGTAAAACATTTTTTTTATAGAATTAGAAATAAAAGCAGAGAGATGCGAACTAACTAAATTGTTTCGATTTGATTTTGTTCATAATTTGTATCTAATAGTTTTAATATCTAATAGTTTTAATTAGTTTGCCCCTCTCTGCAGGAACTTACAGACAGCATACTTTAAGACCCCAATTTTGTATGGCAAGGGAAATTGACATAATATCCTTTGGTCTGACTCGCCTTGTTGAAATCAAACATAAATTCAACGACATTCTTTCAAAAGGCAACACAACTATTTAAAAAGACAACAACAGCTCAAAACACAACAGAAAAACATGATTTTCATTCATGTTTTTCAATTCAAAACTGATATTGTTTCAAAATCCAACAAAACTATTCTTTCAAAAGATGACAATCAGGCTAACACAATCAGTTAAAAATCGGGCTGAAACAGCAAAAAATGACTATTTCATTTATTTTTTTTAATTAAAGATATTTTTTCAAAAGTCAACAAAACAAAAAGCAAAAGAGTTCTCCATAAACGTAAAAACATACTATATATAACTTAAACAAAAAAAATGTTTTCTTTTTAATTCAACGACGTTCTTTCAAAAGGCAACACAACTATTTAAAAAGACAACAACATCGCAAAAAATGCTCTATATTTTTACAAAGGCAAAATAACTATCTTTAAACTTCAACGCAAAACTGAAACTCTACAAACTTACAAACACACTCTGTATAAACTTAATAGAAGTTTGATCCTAAAAAGAGCAAAAAAGTTTTATATTTATTATTTTTTTAATTCAAATATATTATTTCAAAGGCAAAATAACGATATTAAAACTTCAACGCAAAAAAAGTCCACAAACACACTCTGTATAACTGAACAGAAGGTTCAACTTAAAGAGCAAAAAATGTTTATTTTATTATTTTTTTAATTCAAAGATATTTTTTCAAAGGCAAAATAACTATATTAAGCTTTAACGCAAAAAAAAAAACACAAACTACCAAAAACACTCTGTATAACTGAATAGAAGCTTGATCTTAAACAGCGAAAAATAATTTTATTTTATTTTTTAAAGGAAACAACGATAAAATTGCTTTTACTTTCAGTTTTACCTTTTTTTATTAAAAGTATTCTTTCAAAAGCTAGAGTCGCATTTTGTAAAAATCGTGCAACATTTGTAAAACTGCTCACATGTAAAAGTCAGTAAAGTTATTAGTAATAGTTTTAGATGTTAGTATGTACTACTTGCGATTTAGTTGTTTGTGGATTTCTAATTTTGATGATCGCAGTTGGTATACTTTGTCCGAAGGGAGGTATATTATATCTATTGGAAATATCAAACTACGAGTGTCCTCTGAAAAACTTTGTCCTGTTTCTAAAACAAAGACACTCTCGCTAACCTCTTTCATACTTGCTAAAAGGGCTTCATTACGATCATGTACATATCGCAGCAGCTTAGCTATGAGAATTTGCGGTGAGTTGGTTGTCGAATTTGAGGCCACTAATGCAACAAAGTCACCTGGAAGTGGTGTAACTTCTTGTACATTTTCACCATCTTGATCGCTGCTTGCTAACTGAACATCATTGTCAAATACTTGTTCTGTAGCGGTTTTTTCAAGGAAACTCAAGGCTGGTCTTTTAATAATATCTTGGCTTCGACAGTCATAAAACCTTTTTTGTGCTCGCTTAGAGTGACGCATTAATCTTGCTACACTTTCTGTGAGCTGGTTGTCTGTAGCTTCTGGTAAACTCATGATATAGGTAACAAGAGTCTTCCTGAGATCGTTTACTGAAAGTCTGATATCACACTGCTCTTCAAATAGAGAGCCCAAGTATTTATTAAAAGCAGGTACTTGAAATGGCAGTCCATGGTGGTTTACGAAGACAAAGTCGTGGATATTTCCATGCAAAAGGGTGGAGCGATGTCTTTCAACATACAAACGCAAATAGTACACCAACTCGCTGTTTACCAGAGTAGTCCTGTCTGTCCCATACGTTTTAACAGTCTTATAATCGTTGAATACTAATGTCATACCAGAGGATTGGCTGATTAAGAAATTCCCAGGTTGTGCAGCGCCTCTGGCCTCAGAGTCGGTAATTCGAAGTGTTACAAATTCTTTAGCTCGTCCTGGCGATGCAAGTGTGTAAAGTAGCAAAATCGAGAAATTCATTAGACATCGAGCTTTGGCGCATCTTTCAGTCTCTTCTTCAAATTTATGCTTTAGGTTCCGGATGACTTGCAAAACTTCCTCGAACATGACTGCTTTTGATGGCTGGTCATTTTCCGCACGCTTTTCGCGTCTAGCATCGAATTCCAATTGACTTTGTAGTCTTCGCAACTGGGACAAGCTCGCCAAATTTTCTTGTGAAACTAGCGATAAGTTCTGATTTAAAAATCTAACAACATTTATAAACGCTGAAATATGACGGCTAACTGTACTACTTTTAAGGTTGCGTTCTTTTGATCTGAGAAAATTACAATATTCCTCAATTAAGTTTATACTCTCGACATGATTCAGTGATGGACAAAGCCCTTTAGAATCTTTAAGAAATTTAAAATAGGTACGAAGACGTTCTACCATTTTATCAATTGTTGTATTTTGTAGTGCATGGCCGATGCGTTTTGGATTAAGTGGCTTTAAATAAAACGAGGTAAGTTTATCAATGCTTGCAGAGGTATCTTCGCTAAGATCTGATAGAGCCATCGTTCGAGAGGGTCTGCTTTTCACTTTACAACTTTCTGTAGAGGTCTGTGCTTCCTTAGTAACGTCTGCATCTTCGTCGCAATCAGAAATAACGATTTCTGAATCAGCCTTTTCTATGCCATGAAGTTTAAATATTTCTTTCTGACTGATGGTATTCTCGCTTGAAACTTCTGGCTGTGTTTTGGGCATATTAGCAAAATATTGCGAACCAGACGAGACAACAGGAGCGCATGATACTATGTCATTATCTAAATTATTAGCTAAATTATCTTCTAAAGCGCCATGACGCCAATTTTGAAAGGAATTCAGTTGAATACGACTTGGCCATTGTTGCCGGACTGATGTCTTATTGATGGCAGTCGCTTTGCCAGCAGTACTAAGCTGTGAAGAGTTGAAACCGCACTTAGAGACAATGCTGTCGGACAAGGTACTATGAAGTTCAGAATTAATGCATGTTTGCACGTTTGAACCTATCTCCTCTTTTTTGCTTTTTTGCGATTGGCTAGCCTGATTTGCCACATATAAGTTGCTCTCCTCACTCTTAATGACAAAATGATTAATGCTAGGGACTGTTATCTTATCAAAATGTTGCAAAGTATTTGTCTCCCCTAAATGGGTATTCTGAAAGACCTTGGCATTGTGATTATTTGAATCAAAATAAGACATATGCTGTACTTCATTGTAAAACGGTCCTAATAAATTAATTACTCTATTATGACAATGCTCTAGTAATCTCAACGTATTTTGATGAGAAATAAGTTTAAAAGCTCCCACTGCGATATTTGGGATCACAGCTGTATAAAATTCTCGTTCTTCCTGTCTACAAGTCTCTTTAGTAATATTAAGTGCCCTTAACCAAGATTTAATTGTACCCAAAGGAACATGTTTAAAGAACTTAATCTTTAGCTCAGAAAAACAATAGTATGTATCACCATTAGGTCTTTTGAATGGAACCAATTTTGCTTCCTGAATTTTTCCCTCGAAATTTTGCATCAATCCTGCTTTATCGTTGACTGTTTAGGAATCCTGAAATAAAGACAAATAGATCATTAGAAAGACAACTTCGTAAGTAAGGTAGCAAAGTTAAACTTTGAAAGTACCTTACGAAATGAAAATGCTCTACATGTACAATCTTTTTTGCTATACGCACATCCTCTTTTTGATCTACTATTGATACACTGTTCTGAGAAATGTACTGTTTTTACTGAAAAAATTAGCAATATGTTCTGTGTGTGTGAGCATTTTCATGAACAATTGATTTTGAAATACTTCTCTACTTAATTCATCGAATGAGCACCAATACTAAAACTATATAATTTCAGCGTGCGCGCTCGTGCATGACCACGCGCAATCGCACACCTCAAACTTGAAGAATTTTTATTTGGATGACGTCATGAAATATAAAACGCGCACTTTTAATAAAATGAAAATAACACCAAAACTAAGCGGTATTTTTTTTTTGGAAATTTTCAGAAAACTATTCTAGTAGTATAATAGAGTAGTTCGCAAATTTTCAACAATTTTCCAACCACAGATTTTTTTAATTTAACAAAAACCATTTTTCAGTTATTTCTCATGTTCTGCAGTTGAGATTGTTTTGTCACGCTAAGATAAAAACTCAAATACATATATAATGTTTTTTAAAAAAAATTGCCGCATAAACCTAGAGCTTTATTTTTTCTACGTTAAAAATCAGCTGTATTATGACAGCCGTAGCGTTGCTATGGTGACCGATCACGAGATCATTTGTGCAAAAACTGAATCTTTGACTCAAAGTCTTTGAAATATAGTCCACTTATGAGCTTTGGATCGAGGCAGTTGATATTTAAAAAACCTCTGAGATCCTAGACGCCCTATAACTATATAAACTATAAACTTGAATAGTTGAAAATTCTATCTGCGCAAGTGGACTAGTTTGTTACATTCGAAAGTATTTTTTCGCATTCACATCAAATGTCGATGTTTCGTTTAGGTAAGATTCTAAAAACAAGTTATGCTATGTATATGCTAATTTAAATATATTTCTGAATAAGTGTGAAGGTATAAGAGATGCAACGTGTCCTCAATGACTGTAAAACGTTTTACCTATGCGACGCACGCTACAGTAATTTACCTTAATGACAAATGTTTTTAATATGTTTTATGTATTATTTTCACACTCGCCTATCCATTCTTGACCATTACCATGAATTTATGGGACAAATGTCGCATGTGTCATAAAAATGTCGAGAAATACGTCAAAATTCTCTAGGTGAACACGGTAACACGTGTCGCACTGTAAAGCCATCTTTATAACATATATAGTTCAATGTTGTACTTGATTGATTCTTATAAATTTATAAATTTAGATACTTCAAAATGCTTCACATAGTTTACACTGATATAACTCATGATATCTTTGATCATTTCCTCACTGTAATTTGCGCCTAATGTGTTCTTTTATCGTGGGGTTGAGTTAAGTTTATTATACTTATTGTAAAATAAAAGCTAAGAAACTTTCACACGCAAATCAAGTATTACTCCTAATAAGGTTCAACGTTGATTTTTTTGTGGTACATATCGAATGTTGATTTTAAATCAATTCATGGACTAACCTTTAGCGACGTTTTCAAGTTTGAATGAGCTAATGCTGTAGCAAAAACAAAATAACACGCGCATTAGTAATAGCAATCCAATACATTAGAAAAAAAGGGGACCATTTAGGGAGTCGAAGTCATGCATCGTTATTCGAGAGACTGAGGGAGAGTCTATACCTAAACAAAGCCCCTGAAAAATGATTAGGGCTCTCCCGATTACCAATTGCTAAAACAAATTGCAGCCCAGAAATTCACTTGATGAAAATGTAGTCATATAATGCCGCTTTCAACTCTGGGGGGCAACCCTAAAAAGTGCATTTATATCATAATTTTGCATATTTTTGTATACCCTGAACGGGGAACATTTTAATTACAAATAGTTTACCTTAAATGTCAGCCCAGTTCGAGAAATTAAAATTTTGTTGAAGATGACTGTTCTCTCGACAAAATCTTTGGCCTGTTGTATTTAAACGCAAAAATAGTGTTAGAAACTTAGTGTTTAAACGCAAATAATTTGCGCAGTTCATCGCTTACAAGATAACGTATTTAACGTTCTGTACAGTGGTCAAATATTTGGCAGATTAATTATAGCATGGCTTAGGATTGGCTTTTGAGGTAGAATTTTGTATCTCTTCTGTGCAAGAATAGTTTAATTACCTTAAATATCAGCTTAACTTTATAAATAAGCATTTGGTTGGAGGTAGCTGTTTTTTCGGCAAGCCTGTTGAGGTTACACGGATAGATAATTAATACCTTGCATATTTCATCAAAGCCCC
This sequence comes from Diadumene lineata, assembly GCA_918843875.1. Lineage (NCBI taxonomy): Eukaryota > Metazoa > Cnidaria > Anthozoa > Actiniaria > Diadumenidae > Diadumene > Diadumene lineata. The sequence goes on along the minus strand of OU974075.1, from coordinate 79,657 downwards.
TGCGAATAAGTGAGACTCTCCCAATTAACGGGCGGTGGCCAAAAAATTCACTTGTGTCCCAATACAAAAATGTAGCTATGCAATTCCACTGAAAACCCTGGAAGTCAACCTTAAAAAGTTTCTTTATATCATAATTTTGCATAAACGTATCCCCTGAACGAGCAACAGTTTAATTACAAATAGTTTACCTTAAATATAATCCCAGCTCATTCAATTCAAATTTTGTTGATGATGACTGTTCTCTCGACGATTCAATCTTTGGCCTGTTGTATTTAAACGTAAAAATAGTGTTAGAAACTTAGTGTTTAAACGCAAATAATTTGCGCAGTTCATCGCTTACAAGATAACGTATTTAACGTTCTGTACAGTGGTCAAATATTTGGCAGATTAATTATAGCATGGCTTAGGATTGGCTTTTGAGGTAGAATTTTGTATCTCTTCTGTGCAAGGAATAGTTTAATTACCTTAAATATCAGCTTAACTTTATAAATAAGCATTTGGTTGGAGGTAGCTGTTTTTTCGGCAAGCCTGTTGAGGTTACACGGATAGATAATTAATACCTTGCATATTTCATCAAAGCCCCTGCGAATAAGTGAGACTCTCCCAATTAACGGGCGGTGGCCAGAAAATTCACTTGTGTCCCAATACAAAAATGTAGTTATGCAATTCCACTGAAAACCCTGGAAGTCAACCTTAAAAAGTTCCTTTATATCATAATTTTGCATAAACGTATCCCCTGAACGAGGAACAGTTTAATTACAAATAGTTTACCTTAAATATAATCCCAGTTCAATCAATTCAAATTTTGTTGATGATGACTGTTCTCTCGACGATTCAATCTTTGGCCTGTTGTATTTAAACGTAAAAATAGTGTTAGAAACTGAGTGTTTAAACGCAAATAATTTGCGCAGTTCATCGCTTACAAGATAACGTATTTAACGTTCTGTACAGCGGTCAAATATTTGGCAGATTAATTATAGCATGGCTTAGGATTGGCTTTTGAGGTAGAATTTTGTATCTCTTCTGTGCAAGAATAGTTTAATTACCTTAAATATCAGCTTAACTTTATAAATAAGCATTTGGTTGGAGGTAGCTGTTTTTTCGGCAAGCCTGTTGAGGTTACACGGATAGATAATTAATACCTTGCATATTTCATCAAAGCCCCTGCGAATAAGTGAGACTCTCCCAATTAACGGGCGGTGGCCAAAAAATTCACTTGTGTCCCAATACAAAAATGTAGCTATGCAATTCCACTGAAAACCCTGGAAGTCAACCTTAAAAAGTTCCTTTATATCATAATTTTGCATAAACGTATCCCCTGAACGAGCAACAGTTTAATTACAAATAGTTTACCTTAAATATAATCCCAGCTCATTCAATTCAAATTTTGTTGATGATGACTGTTCTCTCGACGATTCAATCTTTGGCCTGTTGTATTTAAACGTAAAAATAGTGTTAGAAACTTAGTGTTTAAACGCAAATAATTTGCGCAGTTCATCGCTTACAAGATAACGTATTTAACGTTCTGTACAGCGGTCAAATATTTGGCAGATTAATTATAGCATGGCTTAGGATTGGCTTTTGAGGTAGAATTTTGTATCTCTTCTGTGCAAGGAATAGTTTAATTACCTTAAATATCAGCTAAGCTTTATAAATAAGCATTTGGTTGGAGGTAGCTGTTTTTTGGCAATCTTCGGTCTGTTGAGTTGAAACGCAAAGGTAATTAAGTGGCATGTTGACTTTAAATGCGAATACTTTGCACAGTTCAACGCTAAGCAGATTACACGTTATTGGAAGAGCTTTTAAACAGTCTTAATATTTGGCAGTGCATAGCCAGTGATAACACTTACTGTAATTGATGGGTATTCTGGGTCTGTATTCTGTAGAACGCGGTTCACTGACACAACATTACACACATGTTGACACTACGCGTCCTGTTGTGAAATGAAAATTTATACCAATGGCCTGTATTAAAATAAAGATTTGATAAGATCATGAAGGAACAATAGCTAATGAGGTGATATATATCACTATTACTGGTACTATCCAGGAATCACGTATTGCGTCAAAATTTGGACCACACCGGTAAATCAAAATAGGCTGCACAAAATACCTAGTTGTTCCGTTTGTGCAATATTTAGATTGATTTCGTTTTCGATTCATTTATGTACGATTTATGAAATGTTACGTGAGCTTCGAACGGAGATTTCATGTGGACAAAGGAATTTGGATAGGACTCAAAATAAACATAACCCATCGGTGTAAACATGTTACTGATAAATTGCTTTTAGATTAGTGTTCCTTGATTCAAAATGATGAATTGTAGTTTAAGTCAAATCCAGTATTTCAGGTTAATTTACCTAACTTTAGCCCATTATATATGTTGACACCTTGTTATGGAAATTTAGAGTGGCATCCTGGCCAGCACACATCGCTCTGGTATCATGTATCATTTGTGGGAAAGTTTTAATTAAGATAAGCCGTTTCAATTAAAAGTAAATGCCCGAGTTAAAATCGTTGTGTGGGCTGCTATTGTCCAAGGCGTCATTACTTTAAAACGTCAATTTGAAGTGTTGTTTATAGAGTATACTTTGACCTCTTTTCAAAATGCGACTCAATCATTACTTTATAACCTAAAAGATACTGAACTGATTTAGTTGAAAAAATAACTTCTATCTGGAAAACTCCGAAAGACACCAAATCTTTGATGTTCAACATAACTTTTTGTTTGTTGTTGGTGTTGTTATTTTAGTAAATGTGATCTTGCCCATTAAGGTCGGTACACACTAGGCAACAAGTCGCAACGACAATTTCCCCACGTGTGTACTAAGTATTTTTGGCGGAAATTGTTGTCGCCGCGACAAATTGTTGTCGCAGCGACTTGCCGCATAAAATCCAAGCGGATAGATTATATGTCTTATATTGATCCAGTGCACACTGAAGCGACTTGTCGCAGGGACAAGTCGTTGGTGACTTGTCGCCTAGTCTGTACCGACCTTTATTGTAATCCACGTGGTAGCATAAATTACGTCTTGAAACGGCCCTTATAAACGTAAAAAATTGTAAAGCGCACTGAGATTTGTGAAATAATAAGCACCTGACTTTATCAAATCCACTCACGAGAAAGTTTGATAGATAACTAAGAAAACATGAATAAACCAACAAATGAACAAACAAGTCAACTAACAGAGTAGCAAACTCGCAAGCAACAAATGAACAAACAAATACAAAAAGCAACAAACAATATGTGACCAACAGGCAGAATAACAAACAAATCAGACATGACTAGGGGTTTGGGTATTTCAAATATCATCAAGCAGTGAGTAGACTCCCTCGCAGTCGGTTTCAGGGTTTGATGCCGGGACTGAAACACTCTGTGTGACAAACCCTAACAACGACTGTGAGGGTGTCTAAGGGCCTGTATATATATGAGGCGAGGTTTCTTTTGTGGTCAAGCTATCAGAGCGTTAAAAACAAAGGGAACGAGCCCGCTTAATCGGGCTGGCTCCCCTTATATAAAAATGCCCTAAGCAGTGAGCAATCATATTGGCTATTTGTTTTTTTCTAATATTAATGAATTTGGGTATCTCAGTTCTCAGCTCATGACCCCTGAATTTTATTCTTATTTTTAAATTCGGGGGAAAATATTAGGTATTTAGGTATCTCTGAACAACCCTCCTGACAATTAGATACAGATACTGGGGTTCCTGTGTAAAACTTCAACTGTGTCACGCGATAAACATTCACTCACGCAAACGTTTAGAAAGTTAGAAAGAAACAAAATACAAAAGCAACAACAACAACAACAACAAAGGATAAACGACTAACTAACTAACTAGCTATCTCATTAACTTACTTACTAACTAACTATGTAAGCATCTCAACAAAGAATTGAATTCCTCAAACTTGACATATTTAGAGAAAGTGGGGCTCCTGTGTACAACATCAAATTTGTCACGCGATGGCGTACTATTGAACATTAAATAAAGAATCAGTTAGAAAGTAATTGTTGAACTATATGGTACGTAATTCTTCAACTACCATCTATGAAGAACTAGAAGCAGATGACAATTGCGATTTAATACAGAGCACAGAGGTCTATTAAATAGACAATTATACATCCATAATGCTTATTCAACAAATGATATTTCACAAAGAGAATTTGTGTGTCCTCATTTAATTTTCGCGCTTCCCAATTTTCGCATCATTTTATTTCACTGGTCATTTCATGTTTGCATCACTAAATTTTTTTAAATTGCCAAAATTTAAGTGACGCAAAAATGAAGTGTAATAAGTGTAATTTTGTCGCCAAATACTGGCAGACAATGAAGTGAAGTTCTTCCGCTCACCTACTCTAAGTGACATCAAGAGATTTTTTTCGTTTTTTTTTTTTTTTTTTTTTTTTTTTGCACAGCCTTAGTTGTGTGTAAAATATTCTGATATTTGAATGCCTTTTTCACTTCACATTTTCATGGGCTGTTATGAAACAAAATAAGAAATCCCTCCCTCTCGTCCTCAATGCAACGTTCGAATTTAGCTGCATCATGTTATTACAAAATTCCAAGCTACAGAGAATTTCCGAAGAAAACACAATTTATATCTTAACTAATTCTTGCATTTTTATCTATTCACCATATTCGCAAGGATCGCGCGTGGAATAATTAACTTGAACCTTACCCGCCCCAAACCACGCCTCCCCCCCCCCCCCTCACCCACAAACACACTTTTCGTCCATCCCTACCTTTTCGTCCATTGTTGTATGGGATGCTTTGATACCATTGGTTCGTTTGATCGAGCATTGGAATGGTATCCCAATTCAAATTTTTTTTCCCGTTAGAATATCACTAGATATTAAAAATGAATGAACACTATATACCACTTGAGCTCTTCAACGAATTTCTTCATCTGATTAGGACTTGTTTAGGACCGATAGCTGTACATAATAATGAAACTCGATCTGCCGTTGTTAAATTGGAGCAAAAAGCGAGAAAGATAGGCGAAACGGTAGGATTTCGGATCGAAACACTCATAGAGCCCCCAGCCAAAATTGATGACGAGGATACGGAAGATTCCACGCCGATAGGGGACGCCGAAGACGCATTACCACCATCACCACAACAGCAACAAATTCATCACCAACAGCAGCATCAACAAGAACAACAACATCAACATGTGCAACAACCAGTCCAATCTGATCAGCCAGTCCAACATCAACAACCAAGACAGCAACAACCTGTACGAAGGAGGAGGAGAAGAGTCTATGAAAAGATTCATAGACCTCGAGTAAGCACCATTATATACTTTACCTTTATGCATATTTTTATACAAACTGAATTTTATTTTAATTCTTTATTCAATTATTTATTTATTTATTTTTCTATTTATATTTTAGGGCCATTTTTTATGTTATTATATAATTTTTAATTTTGTAATTAGTTTTTTTAATGATTTTAGTTCCGCGCAGATGAAAATGTATATTGATATTTGCGCGTTATAAGCCAATAAATTATTATTATTATTAAATTATTAAAAATACCATTAAAATAGATTGCATTGTTAAAGCATGTTAATTTTCAGTTGACATCGGTGAGGAATTTCCCAGCTTTAAAAAAGTACGTACGATCCCAAAGGGAGAAGAGTGGAAAGTACTGAGAACTCCTAGTTTTTTTCTTTTTATCAAATAGAAGAGAGTTGAGCGTGCCTTGTTCAGTAATAGAACATGATGGAAAGTGACGGGAGCACAAAAGAATTGAACGAGCTGAAATCTGTCAATCACATCAAAGACCACCTACATCAAAAGATCTAATTAGGGAATCGTTTTGAACCGAAAAATGTCAAAACAGGCAACTAAATCAACTTAACAAAAATAATAACATTGACAGCAAGTTCATTTACATAGATATGTGCATTTTCATGCAGCTTTTGTCTAAAAACTTAATCGTTTGTGCTTTTTTCGCATACAAGTGAATTGCACGATTGAGAAACTGAACACAAACACCAAAACAGTCCGTCTCAAAACAGCAGAGAAAAGTCAAAAATAAGTAAAACTCAAGTCTTTTTTAGCAAGATATAGATTTATTATAATATCATTCTACTTACAGAAAAGTATTTTCCATTAACGATTTGCTAAGAAGCACGATTTCCTTTCATTGTAGGCAATAAAACTTTCCACTTGTGAACTTCATAGATCGACGTCGCACGACGTTCTGGTCAATTGGCCAATCAAAACGCGCGTTATGGTAAACGATTGGCAATGTCCGTGTTGGCGGTGGTGGGACGGGGTAAATTTTAGGGCTTGAATTGCACTGAAACTCCTGAGTTTTGTATCTTTAAGAGATGAAACATTTGCGAAGCCACGCCCTTTTGAAAAACGTCAGGTATCTTTTATTATTATTATTTTTTAATTCCGACTAGCCTAACACGATCGTTTATCCCCGGAGTCTCCCCCCCCCCCCCCACCTTCCCGGGCGCGAGTTAAAAAAATGTCGTCAGCGTGCTTTTTAAAAAAAAAAATAACTGATATACCGCGCGCTCTGATTGGTCAACGCGGGTGATTTATGGCACACAAAGCACGCTCACGTTAGCTACTTTTGACTTCTTGCTTTTACTTTGTCAATTATTATTATTATTATTATTATTATTATTATTGTTTCTGTATTCTCGAGGGATGATTATAATTATAATATGAAAGGATTTAAAAAAAATATTTGCGGTATAAATACGCGGGTAAAACTTCACCACACTTCAGGGCTATTTGTATTTTATATTTTGTTAAGGCATGCAAAGTGCGCAACCCATTATCTCTTGAAGCCCATTCGATTTACCATTCAGTTTATCAAATTATATTGGATTTGTTAAATTTCTTGTCGATCAATTTTCATCAACTGCTTATCAATTTTATTTTTATATATCGATTGATTAATCAATTTTTATTAATCGAATTTTATATTTGATAATCCGCGAATTATTTTTTTATCAATCGTAATCAATTATGTTTCATTTATCGCGAGACTCGTATACGCATTGATATCAAACAAACTATGAACAAAAGTAGGACAGAGTTTGAATTGCTAAGGCCCAATTCGACACACTCTAGACCTTCGAACGCATCGCGACGTCAAGATTGTACTGTTTTCGAATTAGCTTTTTCTTCATATAGCACGTTTTTTATAATGCAATACATAACAAAATTTAATTGTCAAAGCTTTTCTTGCCAATTAGAACATCAAAGTCATTGTTGGAGATATTGCACTACAAAGTTGTCATATCAAATTTCCTGGGCATGATGATGATGATTGGCTATTTTTTCGTATCAAGTATGCAAAAGTAATCTTTGGAGACATTTTCAACAGTTTATTAAAGAATAACAATAATAATAACGGTAATAAACATTTACATAGCACTTAAACTCAATCTGCGAGACTGCAGATGTCGATCCAGGGTATGGGGGCCGTTGCCAACACCATTAGTAATTGATTGGTAATCAGTATTTTTTTAATACGTCCCCCTCTCCTTTCAAAATTTCTGGATCCACCCCTGGAGTGCCACATTCATTAATATCTACAAAAGCTATTAAGGTTCTATGATGTAAATATGTACCCTATAAAGGTATCCTTATTTATAATATGCTTTTCACATAACAAATTCTCATAAAAATTAATGACCTAATGCATGAGCCTTTATATAAAGAATACTAATGAGGATATACTTTATATAAAGAATAATTCTTTATATAAAGTATATCCTCATTAGTATTCTTTATATAAAGGCTCATGCATTAGGTCATTAATTTTTATGAGAATTTGTTATGTGAAAAGCATATTTTCACAAATTCAAAAATAACTTTTGGATTGATTATTTAGCTAACATTAAATCTTGTTTATTTCAAGCTCCAAGAACCTAACCTTCCCAATTTCGAAAACAACAGGGACTTGAGATACCTGTCAACGGAACTCCAAAAACTACCATCTAGAGAACATCAAGCGCGAGTGTACGTTGAGTACTTAAGCCACTGCAAATTTAACACCAAATATAACCCCACTGGAATCATCTCATTTACACACCATGATGCAGAAACCCTCGGAAGATGGGCAGCTACAACACAACAAGAACCCCATTACATTCCTGAGGTAATTTAACAACACAGACATAAACCCTAAATATATAGCCCCTATATATAGAGAACTAAATACACTTAATGTCCATGAAATAAAATCTTCAGTTTCCAACTGAGAGTCTCTATTTAGATTATTTAGCTGCTATCATTGAACCAGAAAGTCAAAGGGAGCAATTCCTTGGTACAACATACCTGTCTAAAAAAGTCATTAAATACAAAATAATAGTTAGAAACTATTTAGATTTTATTTTATGGACAGTGTAAGCACACCCTATAAAATAATATTCAGAAAAATAAAGTTTTGATTTCTCAAATATATACTAATCTGTTTTTTTCCCTTCAGGTCATTAATAAAATAACATGTGCATTGGACCAACGGCTTCAACTGGCTGCTCAACAGGCCAAAGAAATAGGTAAAGCAATTCTATTTTCTGAAAAAATCTAATTTTTCAATTGAAAATGTTCTCGCAAATAAATCATATCATTGTGTTCTAAGGCCTGACAAATTAAGTAAAAGTTTAATTTTCTAAATGAAACTGAAAAAAATATGATAATATGACATATAAAAAAATATGATAATAATGTATCGTTACACTCATTGATAATTCATGAATAAAACTGTGGCTAGCATTATAGATATTTATCAAATGTAATTATGAAAAATGATATTTGAGATTTGTTAAATAGAGAAGATCAAACACATGATTTACCATGATATAAACAGAGTAACATTCATTCATGAATTATCAATGGTCTAAAATACAATATGATCATTAAAACAGTTTCCCAGTTCAAAATATTGGTCCATAAACAGGAATGAACACTATATACCACTTGAGCTCTTCAACGAATTTCTTCATCTGATTAGGACTTGTTTAGGACCGATAGCTGTACATAATAATGAAACTCGATCTGCCGTTGTTAAATTGGAGCAAAAAGCGAGAAAGATAGGCGAAACGGTAGGATTTCGGATCGAAACACTCATAGAGCCCCCAGCCAAAATTGATGACGAGGATATAAAAAAATATGATAATATGACATGACAATAATGTATTGTTACACTCACCGATAATTCATGAATAAAACTGTGGCTAGCATTACTGCAGATATTTATCAAATGTAATTATGAAAAATGATATTTGATTTTTGTTAAATAGAGAAGATCAAATACATGATCTACGATGATATAAACAGAGTAACATTCATTCATGAATTATCAATGGTCTATAATACAATATGATTATTTGTTTCACCAGGCGAGGTTTTGTTGGCAGCAGATTCCATCATGAAGAGTATTGTTGGTTCAACTGCCAGTGGCACCGTTGGAAGACCCCAAACTATTAACATTTTTGAGACTATTTCAGAATACCAACCATCGTTATCATCAGCAACATTGCGAGAAACAACCTACATTACCATGTCTATAAACAAATTTCCACTATTGTCCTTTGTGAATGAGCCAATGTCCCACTTACTCAGCACCACAATCAGGCCCTCAATTCAACTACTGGCAGACACACTACATGAATCTCTTAGCATCCCACGATCCATTGATGACTCCTACAGACAGATTTCACCCTACAAACTCAGTTCATCACAGCTACATCTTCAAGAATTGACCATGCTTCCCAGTCAACACCTCATTCCAAATGATGGCGACGGCTTAGTGGAGATGCAACAACAAGACCTTTACGAAGATGCGACATTCCATCGTCTATATGCTGTAGATGCACCAGAACTTTACACCATTACTTTTATAAACATCAACGGAAACACATTCACACGACGAAACGGACACTTGGCTCACTTGGCACTAAGATACTACATTGGGAAGTTTACCACCAGCCACATCTGCAAAGAAATACCATCTCACCCCATCACAGACAGATACAATAGGCAACTAAGTTCATTCTGGTTTTGTTGGACCCAATCTCCCAGTGAAGAAGAGCTTCAGATTCTCCAAGACATCCATACCATCATATGTCAAGAACCACCTAGTGTGCAGGAGAGAATCGTAACAACATGCAATCCCAGAGATGCAAGTAGGGACCATCCATTCTTTTTAAGTTTGAATGCCCTGCTTGTACTCTCTGGATTTTGTCATGTTTTTACCAAGTAAGTATCCAAATCAAATTTATTTTTCAGTAGAGGGTAAGCAAAGTAACATTTCTTTGCTGTCAAAATTTGTGGCAATTTAAAGCAGATATAAATGAATGAATTAAAAACATAGTGGTTTTGTATACCCAATTCCGTAACATAGCACAGAGGGCAATAGTTATAACACCCTTTTGCCATGTGTTTTTGTTCCCTTTTTCTTTCAAAACTATAGCCAATCACATTTTGTTATAAAAAATCTGTTGAACTGATTTTCACTCTACCCTATTTCTATTATTGTTAATGAGTTATTGCCAAAAATTTCCCTCAAGTAGCTATGATCCTAGTTAGGAAAAAAAAGGCATATGACTGGATCAGATCAACTATCTAATATATTTGAGGTGGATATTAAAAAAAATCACAAACGTGTGAGTCCCTCCCCTCCTCCACTAGAATTGAATCCAATTAGAACTAATCACTAAAGCAAAATGAATGCATATCTTAAAGGTACAGTCCAGATGAAGCTCTTCTTCGCCTCCAAAAATGTGCAAAAGACCATCAACTGGGAGCAATTTGGTCCGGCATAAAAAAACAAATGGTGCTTGGTGCGAAACAACTAAATTATTTGTATTCTGACGAGCAGACAAAACCATATCTGCCATTTGATCAACACGTGGTTGAAGAAAGTGGATTTCCACTAAAATATGAAGAAAACGATCAGGTTAGTAGTCATTCACAGTGCTTTCACAGCGTTTGCTAAAGAGTAACAAAGTGTTCAGGTGACAAAAATATTTGAGTTTTTGCATCTCATGAATTGTTCCTGGCATAAATATCACACCATTTTGATATAAATGCATGTATTAGTCAGACCGAGGGACATCTATTCCTATCAGAAATGCATTGACTAACTCTTGAAAACTATTGTTGTGCACTGAATGATGGCGTGGTTTAACACTAAAATTAAAAAAAAATGCAGGTCAAGATTTTTTACTTTCAATCTCCTCAAATCTAATTGATTGATATTTTTACATCCAACTTCTCATATCTTGGTCATTTTCCATCCATAATATTTTAAAACTCTTTTGTAGAAGTGTTATTGAAATTCAAGAACTCAAACAGATGTCACACTTTGGTACTGCACTGTTAATAAATGGATTTTACTGAGTTTACTTGAAATCCACATTTGAGGACAAGTGCAACATAAACAAAGTGTCCTAGTTGTTTAAATCCTTTGATTTTCACAATTTTCAACATTTTTTTTGTTTTGTTATTTTGTTTCACTTGTTCTCTAACATGGTTGTTTTCTGTTAGGGTTTACTCCCTTAGCCTTTGACTATCCCTAGCCACCAGCAAGGCAGTGGGACCGTTACCCAGGTCAGGAGGGCTAAGGTGTGCTAACACTTGCCCAAGGTGTACACCCAGGCTAGTGGAGGGAAGGAGGTGCCTGACAGCTCCTTTCTAGACCGGCTCCAAGCTGGGCTTAGCCACTACCCATAAATTGACATTAATGTAATTAAGGTAAGGTTCAAAGCAAAAATGGCTTAAGTATATATATAAGTGTACATTTTCGCTTTGAACCCTTCCATTCTACTAGGAGGAGGAAAATGCACAACCTCACTCTCTTCATCATTTTATAGTAAATACATAACATTCACATTTGCACCAGTCGCTCATCTCCCAGGCTGGCAAAGGTAACTGAGAGTCTAGCCACTGCCAAAAAAGGATAATGCATTAGTCAATTGAAGCCCTGCCCCCATAACGCCCCACGGCCGGTTGCACAAAGCCTGAATAAAGTTATCCACTGGATAAAGTTATCCACTCCAAACGATTTCTTTAGAATTTATCCGCTGGATAGAGACTTATGATAGCGCTATTCAGGCTTCATGCAACCGGCCCTTGGGGATTAACAGGGGAAGAAACATAGACAACTTTTCACTGGCCCTCTAGAACAAAATTTTGTCAAAGGCACCACTCTATTATCGATAATAAAAAAAAGTTGTTTTAAAATGGCAACAATCTTTCCTATGGTGTTGAAATTCAATTGGCTAATGCATTACCTAACAATATGACATAAAAGTAATCTACAAATATACCATTTCTTTGTATGAATTAGGTCACCAGGTTCCAGCCATGGCATGAGCGTCAGTGCAAAGAACAACTTAAAGATGCGACTAGACGGCAATTTCACGAACACCAGCAACGTCTGAGCAAGCTTCCATATGGTTTTGTACTTGATATGACCTCAGAAATGTAAGTCACAAGTAGTAAATACTTTAGCTGTTGTAAACTTTTGTCATTGACATGCCAACCAGGTTGTGATAGGTATGATAAAAACAAAGTCGTGCAAATTAATTCCAAATTGAACTCGAAACCATCTTATTACCTACACTTAGCACACAGAACAACTGCAAGTACAAAACCATCCCAACAGCCGAAGCTTATATCCAGGTCAGGCCATCAGAAGTTGTTGGGCTAGGTGGGACGTCCACAGGCAATGGTGTTTTCGCTGTAAAACCCATTCACGCCAACACGTGGATCACCAGCTATGCGCCGCTCGCACCATTCGTCCAAGTTCAGGAAACATCTCAATCATCCGACTACATCTTGAAAACCAACTTCAAAGGAACTGTTGTGGAGATTGATGGGTCGTTGTGTCCTCTGGGAATTGGAAAAGTAGTCCAAGACGGCACATTTCCATTCTGCCTCGTGCCATTACAGTTCAATGGGCTGATAAGATCCAGGCTCAACTGTGAGATTGTCGATCGTGATGGCGAGATCTGGCTACGAAGTACAAGAAACATCATTCCTGGAGAAGAGCTTTTGACCCGATATTCCCACGACAGTTCCTACTGGTACGACCAGTTCTCAAATGACCAGATAGACCTAATAAGATCAAGGTTGCAGTCATGTACCAACGCCGACGACTTGCGTCAGGCTGAAAATATCATCAGGACGATCCACTTGTAAAAAAGTAAGTACATTTTTCAGTTATGCATTAATGTACAGTTGTTGTTTTTTTTTTCTTTCTCTTCCTCATTTTCCAATTTGAGAGAGTTTGGTACAACTGAAACGATAATAAACTTATCTCGATGCGCGCATTCAAGTCAACCTTCTCAGACACCACTTTATACGATTGCAAACTAAAAGTCCCATGTGCCCATGTGCACATCAAAATTTATATAAATCGTTCTCGTCCCAATCTTTTCCCTGTAATTGGAGGAACGCCAAGACGTTTATGAAGGAGGTTCGCATTGCATTGAGGTAATTTATTTTGAAACTTTCAAATTTAATATCCCTTAATGCAATTCGGGGAATGCAAATGCTTAGATCACGTGACCTACAGAAATAAACAGGCGCACCTGCCTGGCAGGCGCAAGGCCATGGGGATGAGATTGGATAACGTCTAGGAACGCCTAGACGTTTATGAACGAGGTTCGCATTGCATTGAGGTAATTTATTTTGAAACTTTCAAATTTAATATCCCTTAATGCAATTCGGGGAATGCAAATGCTCAAATCACGTGACCTACAGAAATAAACAGGCGCACCTGCCTGGCAGGCGCAAGGCCATGGGGATGAGATTGGATAACGTCTAGGAACGCCTAGACGTTTATGAACGAGGTTCGCATTGCATTGAGGTAATTTATTTTGAAACTTTCAAATTTAATATCCCTTAATGCAATTCGGGGAATGCAAATGCTCAAATCACGTGACCTACAGAAATAAACAGGCGCACCTGCCTGGCAGGCGCAAGGCCATGGGGATGAGATTGGATAACGTCTAGGAACGCCTAGACGTTTATGAACGAGGTTCGCATTGCATTGAGGTAATTTATTTTGAAACTTTCAAATTTAATATCCCTTAATGCAATTCGGGGAATGCAAATGCTCAAATCACGTGACCTACAGAAATAAACAGGCGCACCTGCCTGGCAGGCGCAAGGCCATGGGGATGAGATTGGATAACGTCTAGGAACGCCTAGACGTTTATGAACGAGGTTCGCATTGCATTGAGGTAATTTATTTTGAAACTTTCAAATTTAATATCCCTTAATGCAATTCGGGGAATGCAAATGCTCAAATCACGTGACCTACAGAAATAAACAGGCGCAAGGCCATGGGGATGAGATTGGATAAAAAATAATGTTGGGATCCCTGTTTTGCAAACAAGAAAATGGCAGGTATAAATTCCCGGGAAAATTTGAGACCACTTGCAAACAAAATAATATTTTTTCGATATGTTAGTTTATACCAATCTCCAAACATGGAAATGATGATACAAAAAAATCTGCTTCACGAAGCATATGATCTTTTTCTCTTGTAAGAAAACTATGATATTGTTGTTTTCGTATCACTTCGAGTGCAGGTAATTTAGAGATGGTTTAATATTCTGTTTCTTTCAGACTGCAATGGTCTTGGTTGTCGGATAAGGACGTAAATTCGGAGGTACCATCTGCCTTCACTCTGACTATGTTATACGGTGGACGTAAAAGAACCGCTGAGGACGTAAACAAATCTCTGGCAGTGACTACGTTCATTGTCTGTCTCTCCATATCTCCTTGTACTAGTGCGAAGTATCTGCCTTCACTCTGACTATGTTATACGGTGGACGTAAAAGAACCGCTGAGGACGTAAACAAATCTCTGGCAGTGACTGCGTTCATTGTCTGTCTCTCCATATCTCCTTGTACTAGTGCAAACTATCTTAGGAGATTAAATATTGAAGAATTGACGAATGAATGTATGGATGGATGTTTCCTACACTTCATGAGGTACGTCGGTACGATGGCACAGGCAGTACATAGAGAATACTTAATGGGAAGTGTGATTGACAACAAGTTAGCATTGAGAGACAAGAGAATGAAATTTGTGAATAATTCAGAGCAAGTGGTCTTAGTTACCCCTGCCAGTTGGCTAAAATAACCAAGGGATTTTTTGTTGTGAAAGATGGAGTGTCCCAAAATATAATATACAGTATAGTGTAGAATTGAGCACAACTGAAGGTAAATTATTCACACTCAGGTTAGAAAATTTCAGACTGCTGGAAAAATTCTCTTGCAAAGTGAAATTCCAGCCTGAACAATATGATACATGCAGTGGTCAGTCCCTTGTATTTTGTTTTGGTTTAATTTGTGTGACTGTCTGTTTTTTTTCCCATCTGTCTTAGCTTTCCAGTATTAAGCACTGTGGAGTGACTGGTCCGAGCTGTTGATCTATAGGCAACAAACAGCAAGTGGTGATCTAGGCTAAGGTATGTATGGTGATACGATGATGTTGATTAGAACATCGCTCATTGTTGTTGAAAGACAATATGAACTCGGGCCGTGCCGGAAAATCATATTATAATTGTCACTTGATAGGACGTGGAAATTACTGATTCAATTGCTTCAGTGAGCTGACAGTGATCCTAGCTATGTGTGTTTTCATGTGTTGATTATGTCGTGCTTGACCACAAGTTAGCATTCAGAGAGAAGAGAATGAAATTTGTGAATAATTCTGAGCAAGTGGTCTTAGTTACTGTCTGTTTTTTTTCCCATCTGTCTTAGCTTTCCAGTATTAAGCACTGTGGAGTGACTGGTCCGAGCTGTTGATCTATAGGCAACAAACAGCAAGTGGTGATCTAGGCTAAGGTATGTATGGTGATACGATGATGTTGATTAGAACATCGCTCATTGTTGTTGAAAGACAATATGAACTCGGGCCGTGCCGGAAAATCATATTATAATTGTCACTTGATAGGACGTGGAAATTACTGATTCAATTGCTTCAGTGAGCTGACAGTGATCCTAGCTATGTGTGTTTTCATGTGTTGATTATGTCGTGCTTGACCACAAGTTAGCATTCAGAGAGAAGAGAATGAAATTTGTGAATAATTCTGAGCAAGTGGTCTTAGTTACTGTCTGTTTTTTTTCCCATCTGTCTTAGCTTTCCAGTATTAAGCACTGTGGAGTGACTGGTCCGAGCTGTTGATCTATAGGCAACAAACAGCAAGTGGTGATCTAGGCTAAGGTATGTATGGTGATACGATGATGTTGATTAGAACATCGCTCATTGTTGTTGAAAGACAATATGAACTCGGGCCGTGCCGGAAAATCATATTATAATTGTCACTTGATAGGACGTGGAAATTACTGATTCAATTGCTTCAGTGAGCTGACAGTGATCCTAGCTATGTGTGTTTTCATGTGTTGATTATGTCGTGCTTGACCACAAGTTAGCATTCAGAGAGAAGAGAATGAAATTTGTGAATAATTCTGAGCAAGTGGTCTTAGTTACTGTCTGTTTTTTTTCCCATCTGTCTTAGCTTTCCAGTATTAAGCACTGTGGAGTGACTGGTCCGAGCTGTTGATCTATAGGCAACAAACAGCAAGTGGTGATCTAGGCTAAGGTATGTATGGTGATACGATGATGTTGATTAGAACATCGCTCATTGTTGTTGAAAGACAATATGAACTCGGGCCGTGCCGGAAAATCATATTATAATTGTCACTTGATAGGACGTGGAAATTACTGATTCAATTGCTTCAGTGAGCTGACAGTGATCCTAGCTATGTGTGTTTTCATGTGTTGATTATGTCGTGCTTGACCACAAGTTAGCATTCAGAGAGAAGAGAATGAAATTTGTGAATAATTCTGAGCAAGTGGTCTTAGTTACTGTCTGTTTTTTTTCCCATCTGTCTTAGCTTTCCAGTATTAAGCACTGTGGAGTGACTGGTCCGAGCTGTTGATCTATAGGCAACAAACAGCAAGTGGTGATCTAGGCTAAGGTATGTATGGTGATACGATGATGTTGATTAGAACATCGCTCATTGTTGTTGAAAGACAATATGAACTCGGGCCGTGCCGGAAAATCATATTATAATTGTCACTTGATAGGACGTGGAAATTACTGATTCAATTGCTTCAGTGAGCTGACAGTGATCCTAGCTATGTGTGTTTTCATGTGTTGATTATGTCGTGCTTGACCACAAGTTAGCATTCAGAGAGAAGAGAATGAAATTTGTGAATAATTCTGAGCAAGTGGTCTTAGTTACTGTCTGTTTTTTTTCCCATCTGTCTTAGCTTTCCAGTATTAAGCACTGTGGAGTGACTGGTCCGAGCTGTTGATCTATAGGCAACAAACAGCAAGTGGTGATCTAGGCTAAGGTATGTATGGTGATACGATGATGTTGATTAGAACATCGCTCATTGTTGTTGAAAGACAATATGAACTCGGGCCGTGCCGGAAAATCATATTATAATTGTCACTTGATAGGACGTGGAAATTACTGATTCAATTGCTTCAGTGAGCTGACAGTGATCCTAGCTATGTGTGTTTTCATGTGTTGATTATGTCGTGCTTGACCACAAGTTAGCATTCAGAGAGAAGAGAATGAAATTTGTGAATAATTCTGAGCAAGTGGTCTTAGTTACTGTCTGTTTTTTTTCCCATCTGTCTTAGCTTTCCAGTATTAAGCACTGTGGAGTGACTGGTCCGAGCTGTTGATCTATAGGCAACAAACAGCAAGTGGTGATCTAGGCTAAGGTATGTATGGTGATACGATGATGTTGATTAGAACATCGCTCATTGTTGTTGAAAGACAATATGAACTCGGGCCGTGCCGGAAAATCATATTATAATTGTCACTTGATAGGACGTGGAAATTACTGATTCAATTGCTTCAGTGAGCTGACAGTGATCCTAGCTATGTGTGTTTTCATGTGTTGATTATGTCGTGCTTGACCACAAGTTAGCATTCAGAGAGAAGAGAATGAAATTTGTGAATAATTCTGAGCAAGTGGTCTTAGTTACCCCTGCCAGTTGGCTAAAATAACCAAGGGATTTTTTGTTGTGAAAGATGGAGTGTCCCAAAATATAATATACAGTATAGTGTAGAATTGAGCACAACTGAAGGTAAATTATTCACACTCAGGTTAGAAAATTTCAGACTGCTGGAAAAATTCTCTTGCAAAGTGAAATTCCAGCCTGAACAATATGATACATGCAGTGGTCAGTCCCTTGTATTTTGTTTTGGTTTAATTTGTGTGACTGTCTGTTTTTTTTCCCATCTGTCTTAGCTTTCCAGTATTAAGCACTGTGGAGTGACTGGTCCGAGCTGTTGATCTATAGGCAACAAACAGCAAGTGGTGATCTAGGCTAAGGTATGTATGGTGATACGATGATGTTGATTAGAACATCGCTCATTGTTGTTGAAAGACAATATGAACTCGGGCCGTGCCGGAAAATCATATTATAATTGTCACTTGATAGGACGTGGAAATTACTGATTCAATTGCTTCAGTGAGCTGACAGTGATCCTAGCTATGTGTGTTTTCATGTGTTGATTATGTCGTGCTTGACCACAAGTTAGCATTCAGAGAGAAGAGAATGAAATTTGTGAATAATTCTGAGCAAGTGGTCTTAGTTACTGTCTGTTTTTTTTCCCATCTGTCTTAGCTTTCCAGTATTAAGCACTGTGGAGTGACTGGTCCGAGCTGTTGATCTATAGGCAACAAACAGCAAGTGGTGATCTAGGCTAAGGTATGTATGGTGATACGATGATGTTGATTAGAACATCGCTCATTGTTGTTGAAAGACAATATGAACTCGGGCCGTGCCGGAAAATCATATTATAATTGTCACTTGATAGGACGTGGAAATTACTGATTCAATTGAAGGTAAACAATATGATACATGCAGTGGTCAGTCCCTTGTATTTTGTTTTGGTTTAATTTGTGTGACTGTCTGTTTTTTTTCCCATCTGTCTTAGCTTTCCAGTATTAAGCACTGTGGAGTGACTGGTCCGAGCTGTTGATCTATAGGCAACAAACAGCAAGTGGTGATCTAGGCTAAGGTATGTATGGTGATACGATGATGTTGATTAGAACATCGCTCATTGTTGTTGAAAGACAATATGAACTCGGGCCGTGCCGGAAAATCATATTATAATTGTCACTTGATAGGACGTGGAAATTACTGATTCAATTGCTTCAGTGAGCTGACAGTGATCCTAGCTATGTGTGTTTTCATGTGTTGATTATGTCGTGCTTGACCACAAGTTAGCATTCAGAGAGAAGAGAATGAAATTTGTGAATAATTCTGAGCAAGTGGTCTTAGTTACTGTCTGTTTTTTTTCCCATCTGTCTTAGCTTTCCAGTATTAAGCACTGTGGAGTGACTGGTCCGAGCTGTTGATCTATAGGCAACAAACAGCAAGTGGTGATCTAGGCTAAGGTATGTATGGTGATACGATGATGTTGATTAGAACATCGCTCATTGTTGTTGAAAGACAATATGAACTCGGGCCGTGCCGGAAAATCATATTATAATTGTCACTTGATAGGACGTGGAAATTACTGATTCAATTGCTTCAGTGAGCTGACAGTGATCCTAGCTATGTGTGTTTTCATGTGTTGATTATGTCGTGCTTGACCACAAGTTAGCATTCAGAGAGAAGAGAATGAAATTTGTGAATAATTCTGAGCAAGTGGTCTTAGTTACTGTCTGTTTTTTTTCCCATCTGTCTTAGCTTTCCAGTATTAAGCACTGTGGAGTGACTGGTCCGAGCTGTTGATCTATAGGCAACAAACAGCAAGTGGTGATCTAGGCTAAGGTATGTATGGTGATACGATGATGTTGATTAGAACATCGCTCATTGTTGTTGAAAGACAATATGAACTCGGGCCGTGCCGGAAAATCATATTATAATTGTCACTTGATAGGACGTGGAAATTACTGATTCAATTGAAGGTAAACAATATGATACATGTAGTGGTCAGTCCCTTGTATTTTGTTTTGGTTTAATTTGTGTGACTGTCTGTTTTTTTTCCCATCTGTCTTAGCTTTCCAGTATTAAGCACTGTGGAGTGACTGGTCCGAGCTGTTGATCTATAGGCAACAAACAGCAAGTGGTGATCTAGGCTAAGGTATGTATGGTGATACGATGATGTTGATTAGAACATCGCTCATTGTTGTTGAAAGACAATATGAACTCGGGCCGTGCCGGAAAATCATATTATAATTGTCACTTGATAGGACGTGGAAATTACTGATTCAATTGCTTCAGTGAGCTGACAGTGATCCTAGCTATGTGTGTTTTCATGTGTTGATTATGTCGTGCTTGACCACAAGTTAGCATTCAGAGAGAAGAGAATGAAATTTGTGAATAATTCTGAGCAAGTGGTCTTAGTTACTGTCTGTTTTTTTTCCCATCTGTCTTAGCTTTCCAGTATTAAGCACTGTGGAGTGACTGGTCCGAGCTGTTGATCTATAGGCAACAAACAGCAAGTGGTGATCTAGGCTAAGGTATGTATGGTGATACGATGATGTTGATTAGAACATCGCTCATTGTTGTTGAAAGACAATATGAACTCGGGCCGTGCCGGAAAATCATATTATAATTGTCACTTGATAGGACGTGGAAATTACTGATTCAATTGCTTCAGTGAGCTGACAGTGATCCTAGCTATGTGTGTTTTCATGTGTTGATTATGTCGTGCTTGACCACAAGTTAGCATTCAGAGAGAAGAGAATGAAATTTGTGAATAATTCTGAGCAAGTGGTCTTAGTTACTGTCTGTTTTTTTTCCCATCTGTCTTAGCTTTCCAGTATTAAGCACTGTGGAGTGACTGGTCCGAGCTGTTGATCTATAGGCAACAAACAGCAAGTGGTGATCTAGGCTAAGGTATGTATGGTGATACGATGATGTTGATTAGAACATCGCTCATTGTTGTTGAAAGACAATATGAACTCGGGCCGTGCCGGAAAATCATATTATAATTGTCACTTGATAGGACGTAGAAATTACTGATTCAATTGAAGGTAAACAATATGATACATGCAGTGGTCAGTCCCTTGTATTTTGTTTTGGTTTAATTTGTGTGACTGTCTGTTTTTTTTCCCATCTGTCTTAGCTTTCCAGTATTAAGCACTGTGGAGTGACTGGTCCGAGCTGTTGATCTATAGGCAACAAACAGCAAGTGGTGATCTAGGCTAAGGTATGTATGGTGATACGATGATGTTGATTAGAACATCGCTCATTGTTGTTGAAAGACAATATGAACTCGGGCCGTGCCGGAAAATCATATTATAATTGTCACTTGATAGGACGTGGAAATTACTGATTCAATTGCTTCAGTGAGCTGACAGTGATCCTAGCTATGTGTGTTTTCATGTGTTGATTATGTCGTGCTTGACCACAAGTTAGCATTCAGAGAGAAGAGAATGAAATTTGTGAATAATTCTGAGCAAGTGGTCTTAGTTACTGTCTGTTTTTTTTCCCATCTGTCTTAGCTTTCCAGTATTAAGCACTGTGGAGTGACTGGTCCGAGCTGTTGATCTATAGGCAACAAACAGCAAGTGGTGATCTAGGCTAAGGTATGTATGGTGATACGATGATGTTGATTAGAACATCGCTCATTGTTGTTGAAAGACAATATGAACTCGGGCCGTGCCGGAAAATCATATTATAATTGTCACTTGATAGGACGTGGAAATTACTGATTCAATTGCTTCAGTGAGCTGACAGTGATCCTAGCTATGTGTGTTTTCATGTGTTGATTATGTCGTGCTTGACCACAAGTTAGCATTCAGAGAGAAGAGAATGAAATTTGTGAATAATTCTGAGCAAGTGGTCTTAGTTACTGTCTGTTTTTTTCCCATCTGTCTTAGCTTTCCAGTATTAAGCACTGTGGAGTGACTGGTCCGAGCTGTTGATCTATAGGCAACAAACAGCAAGTGGTGATCTAGGCTAAGGTATGTATGGTGATACGATGATGTTGATTAGAACATCGCTCATTGTTGTTGAAAGACAATATGAACTCGGGCCGTGCCGGAAAATCATATTATAATTGTCACTTGATAGGACGTGGAAATTACTGATTCAATTGAAGGTAAACAATATGATACATGCAGTGGTCAGTCCCTTGTATTTTGTTTTGGTTTAATTTGTGTGACTGTCTGTTTTTTTTCCCATCTGTCTTAGCTTTCCAGTATTAAGCACTGTGGAGTGACTGGTCCGAGCTGTTGATCTATAGGCAACAAACAGCAAGTGGTGATCTAGGCTAAGGTATGTATGGTGATACGATGATGTTGATTAGAACATCGCTCATTGTTGTTGAAAGACAATATGAACTCGGGCCGTGCCGGAAAATCATATTATAATTGTCACTTGATAGGACGTGGAAATTACTGATTCAATTGCTTCAGTGAGCTGACAGTGATCCTAGCTATGTGTGTTTTCATGTGTTGATTATGTCGTGCTTGACCACAAGTTAGCATTCAGAGAGAAGAGAATGAAATTTGTGAATAATTCTGAGCAAGTGGTCTTAGTTACTGTCTGTTTTTTTTCCCATCTGTCTTAGCTTTCCAGTATTAAGCACTGTGGAGTGACTGGTCCGAGCTGTTGATCTATAGGCAACAAACAGCAAGTGGTGATCTAGGCTAAGGTATGTATGGTGATACGATGATGTTGATTAGAACATCGCTCATTGTTGTTGAAAGACAATATGAACTCGGGCCGTGCCGGAAAATCATATTATAATTGTCACTTGATAGGACGTGGAAATTACTGATTCAATTGCTTCAGTGAGCTGACAGTGATCCTAGCTATGTGTGTTTTCATGTGTTGATTATGTCGTGCTTGACCACAAGTTAGCATTCAGAGAGAAGAGAATGAAATTTGTGAATAATTCTGAGCAAGTGGTCTTAGTTACTGTCTGTTTTTTTTCCCATCTGTCTTAGCTTTCCAGTATTAAGCACTGTGGAGTGACTGGTCCGAGCTGTTGATCTATAGGCAACAAACAGCAAGTGGTGATCTAGGCTAAGGTATGTATGGTGATACGATGATGTTGATTAGAACATCGCTCATTGTTGTTGAAAGACAATATGAACTCGGGCCGTGCCGGAAAATCATATTATAATTGTCACTTGATAGGACGTGGAAATTACTGATTCAATTGCTTCAGTGAGCTGACAGTGATCCTAGCTATGTGTGTTTTCATGTGTTGATTATGTCGTGCTTGACCACAAGTTAGCATTCAGAGAGAAGAGAATGAAATTTGTGAATAATTCTGAGCAAGTGGTCTTAGTTACTGTCTGTTTTTTTTCCCATCTGTCTTAGCTTTCCAGTATTAAGCACTGTGGAGTGACTGGTCTGAGCTGTTGATCTATAGGCAACAAACAGCAAGTGGTGATCTAGGCTAAGGTATGTATGGTGATACGATGATGTTGATTAGAACATCGCTCATTGTTGTTGAAAGACAATATGAACTCGGGCCGTGCCGGAAAATCATATTATAATTGTCACTTGATAGGACGTGGAAATTACTGATTCAATTGCTTCAGTGAGCTGACAGTGATCCTAGCTATGTGTGTTTTCATGTGTTGATTATGTCGTGCTTGACCACAAGTTAGCATTCAGAGAGAAGAGAATGAAATTTGTGAATAATTCTGAGCAAGTGGTCTTAGTTACTGTCTGTTTTTTTTCCCATCTGTCTTAGCTTTCCAGTATTAAGCACTGTGGAGTGACTGGTCCGAGCTGTTGATCTATAGGCAACAAACAGCAAGTGGTGATCTAGGCTAAGGTATGTATGGTGATACGATGATGTTGATTAGAACATCGCTCATTGTTGTTGAAAGACAATATGAACTCGGGCCGTGCCGGAAAATCATATTATAATTGTCACTTGATAGGACGTGGAAATTACTGATTCAATTGCTTCAGTGAGCTGACAGTGATCCTAGCTATGTGTGTTTTCATGTGTTGATTATGTCGTGCTTGACCACAAGTTAGCATTCAGAGAGAAGAGAATGAAATTTGTGAATAATTCTGAGCAAGTGGTCTTAGTTACTGTCTGTTTTTTTTCCCATCTGTCTTAGCTTTCCAGTATTAAGCACTGTGGAGTGACTGGTCCGAGCTGTTGATCTATAGGCAACAAACAGCAAGTGGTGATCTAGGCTAAGGTATGTATGGTGATACGATGATGTTGATTAGAACATCGCTCATTGTTGTTGAAAGACAATATGAACTCGGGCCGTGCCGGAAAATCATATTATAATTGTCACTTGATAGGACGTGGAAATTACTGATTCAATTGCTTCAGTGAGCTGACAGTGATCCTAGCTATGTGTGTTTTCATGTGTTGATTATGTCGTGCTTGACCACAAGTTAGCATTCAGAGAGAAGAGAATGAAATTTGTGAATAATTCTGAGCAAGTGGTCTTAGTTACTGTCTGTTTTTTTTCCCATCTGTCTTAGCTTTCCAGTATTAAGCACTGTGGAGTGACTGGTCCGAGCTGTTGATCTATAGGCAACAAACAGCAAGTGGTGATCTAGGCTAAGGTATGTATGGTGATACGATGATGTTGATTAGAACATCGCTCATTGTTGTTGAAAGACAATATGAACTCGGGCCGTGCCGGAAAATCATATTATAATTGTCACTTGATAGGACGTGGAAATTACTGATTCAATTGCTTCAGTGAGCTGACAGTGATCCTAGCTATGTGTGTTTTCATGTGTTGATTATGTCGTGCTTGACCACAAGTTAGCATTCAGAGAGAAGAGAATGAAATTTGTGAATAATTCTGAGCAAGTGGTCTTAGTTACTGTCTGTTTTTTTTCCCATCTGTCTTAGCTTTCCAGTATTAAGCACTGTGGAGTGACTGGTCCGAGCTGTTGATCTATAGGCAACAAACAGCAAGTGGTGATCTAGGCTAAGGTATGTATGGTGATACGATGATGTTGATTAGAACATCGCTCATTGTTGTTGAAAGACAATATGAACTCGGGCCGTGCCGGAAAATCATATTATAATTGTCACTTGATAGGACGTGGAAATTACTGATTCAATTGCTTCAGTGAGCTGACAGTGATCCTAGCTATGTGTGTTTTCATGTGTTGATTATGTCGTGCTTGACCACAAGTTAGCATTCAGAGAGAAGAGAATGAAATTTGTGAATAATTCTGAGCAAGTGGTCTTAGTTACTGTCTGTTTTTTTTCCCATCTGTCTTAGCTTTCCAGTATTAAGCACTGTGGAGTGACTGGTCCGAGCTGTTGATCTATAGGCAACAAACAGCAAGTGGTGATCTAGGCTAAGGTATGTATGGTGATACGATGATGTTGATTAGAACATCGCTCATTGTTGTTGAAAGACAATATGAACTCGGGCCGTGCCGGAAAATCATATTATAATTGTCACTTGATAGGACGTGGAAATTACTGATTCAATTGAAGGTAAACAATATGATACATGCAGTGGTCAGTCCCTTGTATTTTGTTTTGGTTTAATTTGTGTGACTGTCTGTTTTTTTTCCCATCTGTCTTAGCTTTCCAGTATTAAGCACTGTGGAGTGACTGGTCCGAGCTGTTGATCTATAGGCAACAAACAGCAAGTGGTGATCTAGGCTAAGGTATGTATGGTGATACGATGATGTTGATTAGAACATCGCTCATTGTTGTTGAAAGACAATATGAACTCGGGCCGTGCCGGAAAATCATATTATAATTGTCACTTGATAGGACGTGGAAATTACTGATTCAATTGCTTCAGTGAGCTGACAGTGATCCTAGCTATGTGTGTTTTCATGTGTTGATTATGTCGTGCTTGACCACAAGTTAGCATTCAGAGAGAAGAGAATGAAATTTGTGAATAATTCTGAGCAAGTGGTCTTAGTTACTGTCTGTTTTTTTTCCCATCTGTCTTAGCTTTCCAGTATTAAGCACTGTGGAGTGACTGGTCCGAGCTGTTGATCTATAGGCAACAAACAGCAAGTGGTGATCTAGGCTAAGGTATGTATGGTGATACGATGATGTTGATTAGAACATCGCTCATTGTTGTTGAAAGACAATATGAACTCGGGCCGTGCCGGAAAATCATATTATAATTGTCACTTGATAGGACGTGGAAATTACTGATTCAATTGCTTCAGTGAGCTGACAGTGATCCTAGCTATGTGTGTTTTCATGTGTTGATTATGTCGTGCTTGACCACAAGTTAGCATTCAGAGAGAAGAGAATGAAATTTGTGAATAATTCTGAGCAAGTGGTCTTAGTTACTGTCTGTTTTTTTTTCCCATCTGTCTTAGCTTTCCAGTATTAAGCACTGTGGAGTGACTGGTCCGAGCTGTTGATCTATAGGCAACAAACAGCAAGTGGTGATCTAGGCTAAGGTATGTATGGTGATACGATGATGTTGATTAGAACATCGCTCATTGTTGTTGAAAGACAATATGAACTCGGGCCGTGCCGGAAAATCATATTATAATTGTCACTTGATAGGACGTGGAAATTACTGATTCAATTGCTTCAGTGAGATGACAGTGATCCTAGCTATGTGTGTTTTCATGTGTTGATTATGTCGTGCTTGACCACAAGTTAGCATTCAGAGAGAAGAGAATGAAATTTGTGAATAATTCTGAGCAAGTGGTCTTAGTTACTGTCTGTTTTTTTTCCCATCTGTCTTAGCTTTCCAGTATTAAGCACTGTGGAGTGACTGGTCCGAGCTGTTGATCTATAGGCAACAAACAGCAAGTGGTGATCTAGGCTAAGGTATGTATGGTGATACGATGATGTTGATTAGAACATCGCTCATTGTTGTTGAAAGACAATATGAACTCGGGCCGTGCCGGAAAATCATATTATAATTGTCACTTGATAGGACGTGGAAATTACTGATTCAATTGCTTCAGTGAGCTGACAGTGATCCTAGCTATGTGTGTTTTCATGTGTTGATTATGTCGTGCTTGACCACAAGTTAGCATTCAGAGAGAAGAGAATGAAATTTGTGAATAATTCTGAGCAAGTGGTCTTAGTTACTGTCTGTTTTTTTTCCCATCTGTCTTAGCTTTCCAGTATTAAGCACTGTGGAGTGACTGGTCCTAGCTGTTGATCTATAGGCAACAAACAGCAAGTGGTGATCTAGGCTAAGGTATGTATGGTGATACGATGATGTTGATTAGAACATCGCTCATTGTTGTTGAAAGACAATATGAACTCGGGCCGTGCCGGAAAATCATATTATAATTGTCACTTGATAGGACGTGGAAATTACTGATTCAATTGAAGGTAAACAATATGATACATGCAGTGGTCAGTCCCTTGTATTTTGTTTTGGTTTAATTTGTGTGACTGTCTGTTTTTTTTCCCATCTGTCTTAGCTTTCCAGTATTAAGCACTGTGGAGTGACTGGTCCGAGCTGTTGATCTATAGGCAACAAACAGCAAGTGGTGATCTAGGCTAAGGTATGTATGGTGATACGATGATGTTGATTAGAACATCGCTCATTGTTGTTGAAAGACAATATGAACTCAGGCCAATGACTTGCTTGTGGCGGATCGGCCCAACAATAATACATGACTATAATACCCAACAATAATATATAATAATAATAATAATAATAATAATAATAATAATAATAATAATAATAATAATAATAATAATAATAATAATGATAATAATAATAATAATAATAATATATAATAATTGTTAGTAGATGGAGTCAGAAAATAACTGAATTAATGTTGTTGAATGAACAATATGAACTCAGGCCAATGACTTGCTTGTGGCGGATCGGCCCAACAATAATACATGACTATAATACCCAACAATAATAATAATAATAATAATAATAATAATAATAATAATAATAATAATAATATATAATAATAATAATAATAATAATAATAATAATAATAATAATAATATATAATAATTGTTAGTAGATGGAGTCAGAAAATAACTGAATTAATGTTGTTGAATGAACAATATGAACTCAGGCCAATGACTTGCTTGTGGCGGATCGGCCCAACAATAATACATGACTATAATACCCAACAATAATATATAATAATAATAATAATAATAATAATAATAATAATAATAATAATAATAATAATAATAATAATAATAATAATATATAATAATTGTTAGTAGATGGAGTCAGAAAATAACTGAATTAATGGACACATACATGAAACTGCTATGATGTTCATGAAATGATATCATCTATATGTATGTTGTTTGCTCTTAATCAATGGGTTTTTTTTAGCTGAGAGATGCGTCAGATTCAATAACTATTGGCAGGAAAACTGAAAGTTAAGTACTTTATATGTAGGGCCCTTGCTTTATATCTTATTGGATTTGCTGTTTGCATTGGTGTCTGCGTGCTATGTACTGCTTTATTTGTGTTTCTTAGGTTCGCTTTTACATTATCGTTGTTGTATCTTTTTTAGGGTCTTCTAATACAGATCGGCTAATAGGATGTGCTCTGATTATCATCTGTGATTGTACTGTCTTGTTAATTCCCTGGAAATATACTTTGCCTCAGCCGAAATAAAATTAAGTGAGGACTCTCCCATTTTTTGTGCGTTGGCTCCAAGTAGTTCTTCAAACGTTCGTCAACATGGCATTAGTTACTCCAGAGCTAGAGAGAACGGTTTGCGTATTGGTGGTGCATCAGCTGCAACTTATGCGGGAATTCCAGATTGTTTAAAAGACATGGTCGTTAAGCTAGGGAAAGTGCGAAAGACTCTTATGTTAAAGACAATTTAAATAGTTTACTCTCTGTATCACGTTAGCTAGGCATTTGATAACCGCGCCCAGCAGGTTCGAAGGGTCGTGATTCATAGGGCTGGGATTTTTCCTATTGAATTACGTAGCGAGTGCGTTGGGTTTTTTTCATCCTATGGATACTCGCTCACACCCTTCAGTTTCGTTGTACTGTTATGCATTCTGTAATATAAAACTGACTATTGTATGATTTACTGCATCTTGCTATTAAAATATAAAATATTTGGCGGTCTCCCGTCGAATACGATGCAATAGGTTGTTATTGTTATTGCGCACGCATGTGTTATAAAAGACATTTAAGAGATAGGATTTGTTTAATTTGTGCTCTTCCCTTTCAATTTTTTGGAATAATTATTGTAATTGAAATCATTTATCTTTTGAATAACAAACGATTTTGTTTGCATCACAAAACCTGCCCCTCAAAAACAGGAGGCATTGTGGGTATTGGGTATTGTGAAGGTGGTGAATAGGTTATCCTCAATGACAGGGGTGTAGCTAGGGGAGGGTCACAGGTTGCAAATATTTAAGAGATCTGACCAGTTATTACAGCTTTGTCTCGATTTCTGATGTGAGGACCCCTGATTGTCAAATCCTGCATACATCCTTAATGGTTTAAGCTGAATTGATAAAATGTGAATTAATTGGCAGACGGTAGAATAAATAAAAAGATATATTTCTCGATGTATTTAGCTGTTTAGCTGATTGGGGAGACAAATCAGAAACTGAATACTAATAAATTCAAACTTTATATCGTTTGGAATTCCAACTGACTAGGAGACAA
The DNA here is from genome assembly GCA_918843875.1 of Diadumene lineata. NCBI lineage: Eukaryota > Metazoa > Cnidaria > Anthozoa > Actiniaria > Diadumenidae > Diadumene > Diadumene lineata. The sequence continues at coordinate 50,121 of OU974075.1, read as the reverse complement.
TCCATATATTGGCTATATACAAAGAATCATTGAGAAATTAAACGCAGACAAATACAATAATGTAGTGTAATGGATGAATGAATGAATGAATGAGCGAGGATGGGCAATTTAGCGTTTGAAGGTAGGAGTGTGGAATAACCATTTAAAAGAATTTCTGCATAGATGAAAAAATTTGTGATTCAATTTTCAAGAAATTTTGACATTTTTGAGTTTAAAATTGTTATTCATATTTCCGGCAATAACAACATGCAGTGTTACAAATGGAACTTAGTACATTTGGGTGTTATAATAAAAAATACTTCAAACTTGAAAATAAGGTTGTCTCCCTAACCCTAACCCTAACCCTAACCCTAACCCTAACCCTAACCCTAACCCTAACCCTAACCCTAACCCTAACCCTAACCCTAACCCTAACCCTTACCCTAACCCTAACCCTAACCCTTACCCTAACCCTAACCCTAACCCTAACCCTAACCCTAACCCTAACCCTAACCCTAACCCCAACCGTAACCCTACAAACCCTAACCTAATCCCAACCAACCTATGTCAGACAATGAATAACCCCTCTAAGGGTGGTAAAAATGTCTAATTCACCCTTGTGTATGCACTCTCCACCCATCCTAGGGTAGTAAACTTATACCCTGGTAAAGGTTATTATGTATAAATAACTACCCCTACAAACGTTTTATTGTAGCTTTCACTACCTTTCATAGGGTAATATTCTTATTTTTACAACCTCCAAAGAACATTTTTTATTGATAATACAACCCTTGAGAACTTTTGTTATACCCTTAGTCAGGTACATGACTGCACATAAAATTCAGCAATTTTGTTATAAATTAATTACAAAAAACATTAATCCAATAATATAGTATCCAAGCATTCATATTCTTTCATTAATTCACATGAATTGTAATGTTTTAATTGTTTCAGAACAAGACTGGCAAACCATTTACAAGTTCCTCATTCTCTGGTCACCTGAAATGTTTGTTTTTTAGACTTACTTGTGTTCAGCTTTCAGTCAACACCCTGCGAAGTTCTTTCCTTACACATGCTTACAGTCTTGGGTAAGATAGAATCTTGATTGACCTGGTGATATATCCATTTTTAGTTTGTATGTTTGTCTGTTTGTCAGTGTGTTATTTCAAGTCCTTTCAATGATCCATTGAAATCCGTTCACCTGTTATTGAAGTGAATTTATTCCAAAGTAATGAAATACAATGTGTTTTAATTGTATCAGTTCCATTGATATATAAGATTTGCCATACTTTTTCAACTTCAAGATTTGTGTTGTTCACACTTTCATGCATATCTCTTTTAGAAATTGCTCAGACTCAACAAAAGATTCTCTAGCTGCCGCCCTACGCCACAGCAGAAAACATGCACAACAAACCTATGATAAAAGAACTTCCAATGAACGTAAGAGTGTGGCCCTTTCATTGGCTACACAATTTGCAGAAGAGCAAGAAGAGAATGTGGATTCCACCAGAACAAGTCTCACCAATGGTCACCTCAGCGTGGGAGATTTTGTGGGAGTACTTGAACAATCCAGTACATTGTCAGACCCGCATGTGCTAATTGGACAGATCCAGTCTTTCTTACCTGACAACCAAGCTAGTCTGCTATGGTTCGATCAGACGGGCAAATCTGGTGACCAGTACGCATTCCAATTTGAACCTAGTCCCTGGATCGAAAGCATTGACTTGTTGTACCAAGTACGCATGACCCAGATGAGAAAGCATCCTGGGATTTTTAAACTGAACACATCTCCTAAGTCCATTCACAAAGCCCTCTGCAGGAACCAGAACTAATGTGGTAACAGCTTCATGCAGTCTCCTGTGCTCAGGTGTTTTAGTTAATTGAATTTGTGTTACTTCTAGAAAGACTATTCATCATAATTCTCTCGTGTTTTGGAAAGCCAAAACCGAGTTGGGACAAGCTGAATAGTCTTTCTAGAAAATTGGCAATAATAATGTTGAGGTCTACTGAGGAGAAGTTTTTTATTACATAATGACAAAACTGCTCACAATTGAAACAAATTATCAAGGAAGCTCAAGTGGTCTTGAAAGGCAATATATCACCTCCAATGTTTTCAAAACTATAGAGGTAACTAATTTTTGGTCTTTTTGTAAAATTTGATTGTTATACACACCTCATGGACAAAAACCTGTATTAATTTGGTCCAAGCCCCTCGACATGTCTCTTACCGGTGACGAAAAGCTGTAGCAGACTGCTTTTATAAATCTGAGGTAATAGACGAGGGAGTTTGGATTATTATTTACCGTGGTATCAGTTTCTTTTCTATTTCGATTATTTACTTTTAGCTCGCATTGTTATACTAGATATTTTGTTTCAATATCATGGGCAATCGCAGAAATAGGAAGAGAGATGCCGAAAGGCTCCCAAATAATTTAAGATTGAGGTGTTATGTCTGCTACACTATACGTTATCGGGGTGGGGAGGGTGGGGAATTAGGTGGGGTTGCTGGGGCTGAAATAGAATATTCTGTTCCCACTCCATGTTGCCAACGATACATACACGAGTATTGCTTGGTGAGATGGTTTGAAAGATCTCAGACTTGCCCTTGGTGTAGGGCAAGGTTGATACCAGTCAATCGAGATGATCCCATCCCAGCTCGCTTGACTGGGAATGCAACAGTAATTCGTTTGCAAGAGTACCGCTTCAACCAGTTTCTTCCTGCCCCTGTTCCTGCCCCTGTTCCTGCAGTAGAGGGAGGGCATATGCAACCTCCGATTGGTTGGGGTGAATACATGAGATCTAACCACCCCCATGTTCCAAGGTCCGGTGGCCGTCCAGGGTGAATTAAAAAAATATTAATAATAATAACATTAGCATATAATTGGCAAAGCATCTATTCACTATCTAATGCCTAATTCAGCTGTTTGTTATTTGTTAGGTGTTATTCCCAATTCTAGCAACAATTGATTATAGTTGGTTAGATCTCATGTATCGGACAGAAGTGATCTTATTGAAGCGGTATTCTTTCAAACTGTGAAACTTCTGCAAGACTGAATTTACTAAATTATGCTCTCTTAAATTAATATGTGATGCATATTATTTTTTTCTAGCAATTGTTCCATTTTGATTTTACGGTACTAATTAAGATTCTCGTTGACTATTCAATTTTGCAAAAGTTTGCACTGCAGATCTATTCATTTTCTAAGCAATATTTGTGTGTGTATCGTTTTGCTTTTTAACCTGAAGAAATCATGTTGCATCATTTATTTTATTTTTATTTTTATTTTTATTTTTATTATTTTTTTTTTTTGCTCAAGCTATTTTATAAATGAATTTCAAATTTCCATTTTTCTATGCCTCTGCACTCTTATAGATGAATGCAGTATTTTTTTTTTCTTTTAATTTTTTCATTTCACAAAAAGACAGAACTTACAAAGAATTCAATTAAGCTATGAATATTTACAAATTAATGAGAGACACACTAAGTGTGCTGCCCTAGAATTTTTTTTGTTATCTATTTACATTAAATTATTTTTTTTGTGAATTATTATAGACTATGCACAAACACACAAATGAAAAATAGATATATATAATATATAAATTGAAAAAAACACACACAAGCAAAAAAAAAATCTATATATATATCATATATAAATTCCAAAAACATAAACAAAACAAAAATTAAATAAAGATAAGAGAAAAAGTTTATGTGAGGGTAATAATATCTTCCAGTGCTTTCCATTTATTTTTATGTATGTTCAACTTTGGCGATTCTCTCACAATAACGTATTTGCAGTTAAAAGTGTTTTTCAAACATGCCACAAAAGATTCCAAAAGATGCATGCAGTATTCCATTTCTTAAATATAATGCAAGTGGAGAGAGATTCAAGTGTTTTATTTGGTCCTTTAATTGCAACCCTGCCTAATTCAGTAGACAAATTCATTATATAACATGGTTTTGTTTTTGTTGTTTTGCATTCACACCAAACTCAGGGGCGGATCAGGGATTGAAAAGACATTTAGCCACATGCAAAACATCCCTAGATCTGCCACTGAAACTATAAGCATGTTAACTGTATACAGACCAGTTAAGATAATGTTGACAGTTAACATGCTTATAAGTTGACACTTTGGTGTGAATGCAGCACTATATATTAGTCATTATTATATTTAATTCTTCTTTACTATTATCATTACTCTTGAAAGATTCAATAAAACACGGCTCATGCCATTGCATAGCCATTTATTTAATAAAAAACCTAGTTGTATGTTGTCACATGCGAACAAATTAAGCTCAATCACACTGCATTCATTATGTGTGTGTGTGTGTGTGTTTGTGTGTGTGTGTGTGTGTGTGTGTGTGTGTGTGTGTGTGTGTGTGTGTGTGTGTGTGTGTGTGTGTGTGTGTGTGTGTGTGTGTGTGTGTGTGTGTGTGGATGGATGGATGGTGAATCAATTATCAGAGTTAGTGTTTATTTAGTGTTTTATTCAAAAATTTTCCCTGATTACAAATCTGACATGAGATATTAACCCCCCTTTCATCCGGCATCCGTCCGTCCGTCAATTCATTGTCAATTCATGTGTTTTGTCCTTCGTATTCTATTCTTGTTTTACGTACCCTGAGCGAGGGAAAACTGAAAATTTATACTAGCTTAGCGTTTGTTTTTTTGTTTTTTGTTTGTTTGTTTGTTTGTTTGTTTGTCTTTTTTTTGTTTTTTTTTTTTGTTTTGTTTTGTTTTTTCTTTTTTTTTTCCTGGTAAACATATTCCATTCGTGAGAGGATCGGCTATTAATTTGCAATCGAGCTATTAAAGTTGAGTACATATACGCATATAGAGTTTTTTTTATATAAAACACTAGTTATATTTGAAGTCAAACAAAAGAAAATACAAATTGAATAGAGCTTTGCCTGCCTACCTTAAATATGTGGATGGCAACAATGCGAACAATTTTTGGTCAATTATTGTTGAAAAGAAATTCCTCCTTGTAAACGAGCAAGCAAAGCGAAAATGTCACGATCCAACTTCGAGGGTTCGTCGGGAACATTCGGAAAAACGACAGAGACTTCGAGCTACGTTTCAAATGCATTGTGGGATTTTAAATCAGAATTTCCTAACAAAAAGTCCAGAAATCATAGCGATCGTCTACACAAAGGAATCCCAATATGTCAAATTTCTGCCCTTTTGTTTCTTTTAGCAGACTCCTTCGCCCGGATTCAGACGACACTTAATCTTCATTTTCATTCATCCATCTCCATAGCACATAGATTTTTGTTATCATTCATACAGATCTATCTTACAATAACAATTAGATAGAACAGAGGGAAATATTTTAATATAGTATTTTTTTTAAATCGCCAGTTACGACTAATCTGAATGCTGAAATCGAAAATTGTTCAGCGTCTTAAAATCTAAAGTCCATTATTAATTTCCGGAAAAAAATAGAACAAACACAAAAAAATTATGCACATTCCAAAGGAATTTTTAAAGTCATTAAATGGAAAATTGTCTTTTAATTTTCCACTCAAGAGAGCTCCAATAAAAAATCGATTATTGTGCTATATAAAATGTATGAAAAGTAATTTACCGGATATAGGTGTGCCAGGTTGGCCTTTTGCGTCCGTTGTCAGTGACGTTACACTACGTTTTGGTACTGTTAACTGCGACTATTAATACTATAGGAGGTGAGCGATTTGTTGTGGTTTTCAGTGTGTAGCCAAGGGCATTTGATTTGGGTATTTTCGCGTTTTATTCCGTCAGAAAAATCTCTGTGATGTAGGTTATTTGTACATTGGCTTTGCGTTTCAGTCTTGTTGCACCACCGTGACGCTGATATGATTGTTGTGCACCCATTTTCGGATAAACTCATTTGTGTCGTGCAAAATACTAACGTTTTGCTAGTATTTTGATGTGAGCTGATCTTTTCTATCTGCATGTGTCCCAGGTTGGCCTTTTGCGTCCGTTGTCAGTGACGTTACACTACGTTTTGGTACTGTTAACTGCGACTATTAATACTATAGGAGGTGAGCGATTTGTTGTGGTTTTCAGTGTGTAGCCAAGGGCATTTGATTTGGGTATTTTCGCGTTTTATTCCGTCAGAAAAATCTCTGTGATGTAGGTTATTTGTACATTGGCTTTGCGTTTCAGTCTTGTTGCACCACCGTGACGCTGATATGATTGTTGTGCACCCATTTTCGGATAAACTCATTTTTGTCGTGCAAAATACTAACGTTTGGCTAGTATTTTGATGTGAGCTGATCTTTTCTATCTGCAGGTGTCCCAGGTTGGCCTTTTGCGTCCGTTGTCAGTGACGTTACACTACGTTTTGGTACTGTTAACTGCGACTATTAATACTATAGGAGGTGAGCGATTTGTTGTGGTTTTCAGTGTGTAGCCAAGGGCATTTGATTTGGGTATTTTTGCGTTTTATTCCGTCAGAAAAATCTCTGTGATGTAGGTTATTTGTACATTGGCTTTGCGTTTCAGTCTTGTTGCACCACCGTGACGCTGATATGATTGTTGTGCACCCATTTTCGGATAAACTCATTTTTGTCGTGCAAAATACTAACGTTTGGCTAGTATTTTGATGTGAGCTGATCTTTTCTATCTGCAGGTGTCCCAGGTTGGCCTTTTGCGTCCGTTGTCAGTGACGTTACACTACGTTTTGGTACTGTTAACTGCGACTATTAATACTATAGGAGGTGAGCGATTTGTTGTGGTTTTCAGTGTGTAGCCAAGGGCATTTGATTTGGGTATTTTCGCGTTTTATTCCGTCAGAAAAATCTCTGTGACGTAGGTTATTTCTACATTGGCTTTGCGTTTCAGTCTTGTTGCACCACCGTGACGCTGATATGTTGAGCCGTGACGACTTAAAATGGGTATTAAGATGTAGAATATTGTTTGATTGGTCTACTTTATTCTATATCAGAGGAGAAATGCAACATAGACAACATTGCGTCTAACTGTTATGTATCAAAAGGGGCTTAGCCAAGTAGACCCATTTTAAGTTTTCACGGCTCATATATATGCAATATATTTGGCATGCTTTCTGACATACCGAGCCCAACACCATCCATTTCTTTGTCCACACACTGATATCATGTAATGACTTGACTAGGAAGTAAACCATGAACAGCACGAAAACGTACAGAATGACGCAGATGTTGTGCCAGAGCTGGTCACGAGATTGTGGGACCTGTGCAAGCGAGCATGCGTGTGCGATGACACAACAGCCTGCCGCACGTCAACGTGGACATGCGACAGCCACGCATGTCCGGCTTGCACAGGTTTGAGGAGTCTGACGACAGCTGGCATAACGGCCAGACAGGACAAAAATGGACGGCTGAGGCAACTTCTGGGGATGTCCCAGCCAGTATCCTTGCTGTACCAAGCAGCAATTGAAGGCCTCACACCAGGTATGTAGGTCCGGTCGTTTCATCCATCAAATTCCACGTCCAGGGCACACTGCACGCACTGTGCTCAAAGAAAAATATGCTAGAATTCAATGCAGTACATTTTTATTTCCTTGAATGCCACGCACCTATTTTTTTTTATTTGTTATTTTTATTATTCATTTATTTACTTATTCATTCACTCATTCATTCATTATTTTTTTAAAGAAGTTAGAAAAGTCATGAGTATTCTAAGTTTGAACTCTAAATTCAAGATTGGTCTTGAAATTGATAGTTGTTTTGATTCCTTCCTTCCTTCCTTCATTTATTTATTTATTTTCACAATCCAGGAGAATTAAAAAATGCAAAGGGCCGTGTTACCAAACTGCTCTCCGACCTGATATGCACATCATCGAACAAAGTTAGCTGCCTAGTAACCCTTGGCAAACTCCTGGATTTCTTGCCTGGGCTGAAGCGGATCTCGTTGAAATCTGGGTGGAGTGTGTTTTGGCCAGAGTTCCGTAAAATCGCAACTGCCGTGGTAAAGCAAGAAACGTATCAGGCGTCGTACGCAGTGCTAATTGCAATGCGTGCACGCCTGAAGGCAGATGCTGGGGACAGCTGGATGCGATGGCTGACCAGCGAAGACCCGAGAGAAGCACAAGTCAATCGCAGCCACTTCGAAAACCTTTGAGTGATTATAAGGACCTTAAGCATGAGAACGAGCGAGACGACGACCACGAGTTTTGGACGCGCAATGTAGTCGAGTTTAGTCAAAACGTTTTCGCTGTTGACAACAACTTGTGTAAATGCAACAGTCATTTCAAAGGGACACATGTGCGTCAGCCAAGGGTATGGCAACTCGCCGTCGTCTTCGCCTCTCGTTCTCATGCTCAAGATCCTTAATACGCAAGGCTAGAAAAACTACACACTCGCAAAAACAAACAAACAAACAAACAAACAAAAAAACAAAAACAAAAAATCCCAGGCTGTATTTGCATCATTACAGGAATAGAATTGATCCCAAGGGGCTTGGCGGAGGCCCTCTTTGAAAGTTTCGATATCAAAAGATTTGAAGTTACGGTATAATTAATCTCTTTGTGTCCGTGTTTTGTATTATAACGGTTTATTTTGCGCACACAATAAATCAGATCGTGTTCGCTTAACCCTAGCTGAATCACCCCAGATATTGTGATTCTCTCAGGATGATTTGTTAAGGCCAAGTCAATTAGAGTGCTACTGGTTTGTGTTGTTCTTGTTGGCTCATTGATTAATTGTTCAAAACCATAGTTAGTATTCAAAACTTTCAGTAGAACAGTGTTGCCATCATTACTAGTTTCATTCAAATGATCACAATTAAAATCACCTAGTATGATGGTTTCTTTTGTTTCTCGATCAGTTTTTGCAAGAAATTATTCGTATTTATTTAATAAGTTTATGCCAGAGTTTGGAGGATGATATTATGTACAAACGAAAAACGGTTTTGATGATTTAAACTTGACTTCCGTACAGATCAATTAAAGGTCTTCTTGGACCAAATCATCACGGTTAGAATGAATAATTGAATGAATGAACTCATACAAATACCTCCCCATGGACCTACAACCCAGGCCCCTACATAACAGTAGGGTGTCCTGACTGGAGGGTTAGTTTTGGTACTGTGAAGTGTGTGTGTCTCTTTTGTGAAAGAAAAACCAACAGCAACAACATCAGAAAAAAACAAAAACAAAAAAACAACAACAAACAAACAAACAAACAAGGTAGTTGACAAACGAACAGGTAGTCAAAATAGTCATTGTATAGTTTAATCATGCAATTTGATGTAATTAGTTTCTGTAGGAATGGAAGGGGACAAATTAATAAACTATGATTGGTTGATTGATTTATGTATGTATTGATTATATCTATGAATGAATGAATGAATGAACGAATGAATGAACCCATACAAATACCTCCCCCCGGGCCTCGAACCCGGGCCCCTACATAACAGTAGGGTGTCCTGACTGGAGGGTTAGTTTTGGGCGATGTGAAGTGTGTGTGTCTGTTTTGTGAAAGAAAAAACCAACAGCAACAACATCAAAAACAAACCACTCTCCCAACTTGCATAAATTAATGTGCAATAAATTGCCTTTCACAAATGAAATGAAACATATGTTTACGTACCAATCAAACTTCATACCAGAACCACTTTCACAAATGAAATGAAACATATGTGTACCTATCAATCAAACTTCATACCAGAACCACTTTCACAAATGAAATGAAACATATGTGCACGTATCAGTCAAACTTCAGGGGTCACCCATGTTCTTGTTGAGGGTGGGACCCTGCGATGCACACCCCAAAACATGTGAAAACATGGACAGAGTGAAATATTTAGTCCTCACAAGATAACGAAAGAAAACTAGCATTTATCAAGAAGGCCATGTATCATGCCATTTCTTGACTGTGTTCAAGACAATTTTAATTTAAATTTAATCATTTTTAATTTGCAAGTGAAAAAACTCAACAAAAAAAAAATTGCACAGGTCTTCTTCTTTGTTCAGATGATCAGTGATCCATTCAAATGTCTAGGTATGCAGCATGTCTACATTCAAGAGATGTCATAAGAATATTGTTTATTTAGATATTGAATTTGTCAAAAAACGTAGCAAAAAATGGCCTCGGGAAAGAATACTTAGAGTGCTCACTGGCATTGTTATAACCTTCATTAATTTTTTTAGTTATCTATTTATTTTTTATCTGCAAAAGAATGGTAATTAAGGCAATACACGAAAAAATGAGAATAGATGTCAGTGCAAAAAATCTCCACCGATGACCATAAAATACGACTTTTTCATAAATAAATGAAGGAAGGAAGGAATCAAAACCAACTACCAATTTGAAGACTATTTATTTATCTATTTACTTATTTATTTATTTATTTTTCATCTGCAAGATAATAATGAGGTAGATTTAACCACTGGCCACACAACACAATAATGAAACTGCTCTTTCCACAAACCAATGGATATGGAATTTTCCAACTTTCGTTAAATATATATATAGAAAAAGGAAAAGTTGAAATGATGTTCAGACACCAGTTTGCATTCTCCAATTCTCCTGGATTGTGAAAATAAATAAATGAAGGAAGGAAGGAAATAGGGACAGAAGAATAAGTTACAACTTATTTCCATTTCAAATGATAGACAACTCTTGAATTTTAGGATTTCAATGCCTACTTACCATTTATCAATTGATGGTTTTCAGCCGTTCCCAGGAGAGTGTGTGGAACAAAAGGCTGCCATGTCTTTTGTTTAAATTGTCTCCTGGGAATGGTAACCATCAATATCACAAGCCTTATCTTTTCGTTATATGACTTAATTTCTCCACTTTGTTGATCAAACGCCATTTGCAGGATAAGTTTTAAGTTGCGCTGAAATACACAGAATAAAAAATAACACATTAGAACAGTACGGAGAATGCATTGATCAAAAACAAGTTTTATAGAGTGAAAGGGATAAAGCATATAAATTAACAGCTCTTTTAATTGTCATTTCATTTCCTGACCTAGTCATATCTCGAAGATAAAATCCGTAAAATAATTTGAAACTATGTAATAAAATACCGTGATAATGTTAATTACCTCTCCTAACAGTTTTTAGCCTTTCGCTGTCGATCATAGTCAATCATCGAGGTTGTTCGGGCTTTTTTGTGTTTTTGCAATAACACTACTGTGTATGTTAATGCACGAAATATGGCGCACGTGAGAGTTGTACCGCTGGCTTGCAACACGCGCCCGCAAGGCACACAGGAAACCCAATAACTAACCTGTTCGATTTTCTGGCATTTTAGCCAGCTGGACCATCACAAAACCTCTTGCAAACTCGTCTTTGCAACCTCCCCATACATTCAGACAGTTTTGCAAAACGATTTTCCACTCCCTACAACGGGAAAAAACAATGACAAAGTTACGTGCACGAGGGAAACTGGGACCCAATGTTTACATATGTAACAATTAGACACACTTGTTTACTACCTATAGCTGGAATGAAACTATCTTTCCAAGGTGGTGAACGCCCTTTGCATACGTTACTTTGCTTGCTGCAGAGGTACTAGTTGGGGTTGTAAATGATGGACGCCATATACGGACAGTATTGCTCCAGTTCTGACGAAGAATCCTACGAAGACCTTGTACAGTACCCGAATACCAGTATAGATACTACCTGCTATGTGGATTTGTGCAGTGATAGCGACGACGACCAATTAGATAGATTTGACGCTGAACACTGCCACAACGAACGCAAACATCAACTGAAAGAAGAACGTGGAGGAAGCGAAGATTTTCAAATCCAACAACAACAACCAGAACAACAAGCACTTGAAGAAGTACCAATAGAATTAGCAGAACAACAACAAGAATTGTCAACGAAACGACGAGCTGAATTCTACCCGCATTCCACTGTAGCTACGAATGTAAGTCAGATAGACAGCGATTCAGAGCAAAGCTACTATCATGTTGACGTCGAAAATGATGTGTCCACAGATTTAACACCACCGAATTATTCCAGTACTGAATTGCCAGCAACGTCAACGGGGAAAAAGTACGCTCTCTCCAAGGACTGCTTGACTTCAGAGATGGGGGCTTTCTTCAAGGCATTACGAAACTACTTCATCAAAACTGTGAACCTAGAACGCCAAAAAGCCCCCATTTTAGTTTTGAACAACATTCAACAAAGCCGAGGAGAGAATTCTTTGTAAGTCTCAGCTAGGTCTTAATCCTTTATATATCAATGCATCTGCAATCAGCCGCCACTCCCACAAAACCCGGGGCGGTGGCGCTCTTGGATTTGAGGGCATTAGATAAATTTAGTTCTATTCATTTTGTTAATTGATACGATAGCTACTGGTGCTTTAACCCGAGGGAGAAACACATTTATTTAATAATTAGCTGTCGTGCATGGCATTGTACTTTACATTACAATTTCTACATTCGTTTTCCTTTTCACTAACAGGCTTTCTGGGATTTGCAAACAACCAGCTCAATTTGACCCCCACACCAGAACTATTTCTGCGTGGAAAAGTCATCGAGAAATATATCACCTACCTTCAGGTAATCAATTAGTTTTGCATGCCTTTTGGAACACAGCTTTTGGGTTGTCCAGCTGCCAGACAGCGATAGTTTTTGAGCTTATGGACCATACAATCACTAATAATTTTGCTTGAGAGTGCTAATATTTGCATGGAGATGCAAACCATGCATTCTATGTTGCATTTTTTCTTTTTCTTACATAGGAAGAAAGGTGTCTCTCTGCTGCTACGATAAGTAATCATGCAGCTGCACTGCTCTACCCGGCTAAATTTCTTCATGGTGATGCCTCTCCACAGTATATAGGGATTAAGGTTATAAAGCAGTTGAGAGCACAGGTCTGTGAAATTTTGGGTACTCAAAAAATCTTGTATAATATCTGATGCTATGAGTAAATTGCATTCCAGTACAGCTCACTGGTAATTGCTCCTCTCTAAATTTTGCCGATCTGTTTCAAACAACTACCCTAATTGTCAGCAACCAGTAAATTTTTGAAATGGAATTGTATGTTGGCATGATAGTGACACAATCTTATCTTATTGACTGACTGATTTTTGTACAGGTATCATTCTACCAGAGGAAAGCTATGATTGAAAGACCATCCTCTAAAGAAGAACTGGAGACAAGTAACCGATGGCTTGATTGGTAAAGTAGTACAGGATTTATAAACAAATGTGATTCAGAGAATAAATTGTAAATTATCAATACTTTGTTGCAGTGTGTACATGACTGACGTGTCTGCTAATAGTCCATATTGATTGCTTGCATCCTTTTGTAATAATATTGGCTGTACCACTATACCACAGTCAATGTTCTTGTCTAACCTGACTATCTCTATCTGCAGGTCAGAGATTGTGAAAGCTGTTGGTCTGCAGCGAGAAAGGATGAACTTAGCCAAGTCAACACTGGCCAAGGCAACAGAGTGTGCAAACTTACTGCTTCTTGCCTTATACACTCATATGCCTCCTTCAAGAGGGCTTGAAATTCGAACCTTGGAGATAGTACCAGAGAATCACTCGATTACCAGTTCTCTCCTGGGTAACAAGAATCTAGTTTCACTAGATGATGAGGGGAGGGTCACATTCAGATTCCAGAATTACAAGACTGTGAAGACCTATGGAACTGACACAACTGTGCTAGAGGTGAGTGCATGTTTATATTGCATATTGCTTTTAGATTGATCACTCCTTCATATCATTGCATACCATTGGTATACGACGTAGCACAAATATCACATTGTAAGAATTACACCAGGTTATCTATACTTTAGTTATATATATCTATATATTTTCTTTTTCTATTTCTTGTGCAGCCAAGTAACGAAATAAGCATCATATTGAAGGACTACATAAGGATACACAGATCAAAACTTGTCAATCAACATAGCGAAAACTTTTTACTCCTGGTAAGTCATGGCTCACATGCCACAAGATTACATTTCACATTACTTTTAGGGTTTACCCTAACCCCAACCGTAACCCTACAAACCCTAACCTAATCCCAACCAACCTATGTCAGACAATGAATAACCCCTCTAAGGGTGGTAAAAATGTCTAATTCACCCTTGTGTATGCACTCTCCACCCATCCTAGGGTAGTAAACTTATACCCTGGTAAAGGTTATCATGTATAAATAACTACCCCTACAAACGTTTTATTGTAGCTTTCACTACCTTTCATAGGGTAATATTCTTATTTTTACAACCTCCAAAGAACATTTTTTATTGAAAATACAACCCTTGAGAACTTTTGTTATACCCTTAGTCAGGTACATGACTGCACATAAAATTCAGCAATTTTGTTATAAATTAATTACAAAAAACATTAATCCAATAATATAGTATCCAAGCATTCATATTCTTTCATTAATTCACATGAATTGTAATGTTTTAATTGTTTCAGAACAAGACTGGCAAACCATTTACAAGTTCCTCATTCTCTGGTCACCTGAAATGTTTGTTTTTTAGACTTACTTGTGTTCAGCTTTCAGTCAACACCCTGCGAAGTTCTTTCCTTACACATGCTTACAGTCTTGGGTAAGATAGAATCTTGATTGACCTGGTGATATATCCATTTTTAGTTTGTATGTTTGTCTGTTTGTCAGTGTGTTATTTCAAGTCCTTTCAATGATCCATTGAAATCCGTTCACCTGTTATTGAAGTGAATTTATTCCAAAGTAATGAAATACAATGTGTTTTAATTGTATCAGTTCCATTGATATATAAGATTTGCCATACTTTTTCAACTTCAAGATTTGTGTTGTTCACACTTTCATGCATATCTCTTTTAGAAATTGCTCAGACTCAACAAAAGATTCTCTAGCTGCCGCCCTACGCCACAGCAGAAAACATGCACAACAAACCTATGATAAAAGAACTTCCAATGAACGTAAGAGTGTGGCCCTTTCATTGGCTACACAATTTGCAGAAGAGCAAGAAGAGAATGTGGATTCCACCAGAACAAGTCTCACCAATGGTCACCTCAGCGTGGGAGATTTTGTGGGAGTACTTGAACAATCCAGTACATTGTCAGACCCGCATGTGCTAATTGGACAGATCCAGTCTTTCTTACCTGACAACCAAGCTAGTCTGCTATGGTTCGATCAGACGGGCAAATCTGGTGACCAGTACGCATTCCAATTTGAACCTAGTCCCTGGATCGAAAGCATTGACTTGTTGTACCAAGTACGCATGACCCAGATGAGAAAGCATCCTGGGATTTTTAAACTGAACACATCTCCTAAGTCCATTCACAAAGCCCTCTGCAGGAACCAGAACTAATGTGGTAACAGCTTCATGCAGTCTCCTGTGCTCAGGTGTTTTAGTTAATTGAATTTGTGTTACTTCTAGAAAGACTATTCATCATAATTCTCTCGTGTTTTGGAAAGCCAAAACCGAGTTGGGACAAGCTGAATAGTCTTTCTAGAAAATTGGCAATAATAATGTTGAGGTCTACTGAGGAGAAGTTTTTTATTACATAATGACAAAACTGCTCACAATTGAAACAAATTATCAAGGAAGCTCAAGTGGTCTTGAAAGGCAATATATCACCTCCAATGTTTTCAAAACTATAGAGGTAACTAATTTTTGGTCTTTTTGTAAAATTTGATTGTTATACACACCTCATGGACAAAAACCTGTATTAATTTGGTCCAAGCCCCTCGACATGTCTCTTACCGGTGACGAAAAGCTGTAGCAGACTGCTTTTATAAATCTGAGGTAATAGACGAGGGAGTTTGGATTATTATTTACCGTGGTATCAGTTTCTTTTCTATTTCGATTATTTACTTTTAGCTCGCATTGTTATACTAGATATTTTGTTTCAATATCATGGGCAATCGCAGAAATAGGAAGAGAGATGCCGAAAGGCTCCCAAATAATTTAAGATTGAGGTGTTATGTCTGCTACACTATACGTTATCGGGGTGGGGAGGGTGGGGAATTAGGTGGGGTTGCTGGGGCTGAAATAGAATATTCTGTTCCCACTCCATGTTGCCAACGATACATACACGAGTATTGCTTGGTGAGATGGTTTGAAAGATCTCAGACTTGCCCTTGGTGTAGGGCAAGGTTGATACCAGTCAATCGAGATGATCCCATCCCAGCTCGCTTGACTGGGAATGCAACAGTAATTCGTTTGCAAGAGTACCGCTTCAACCAGTTTCTTCCTGCCCCTGTTCCTGCCCCTGTTCCTGCAGTAGAGGGAGGGCATATGCAACCTCCGATTGGTTGGGGTGAATACATGAGATCTAACCACCCCCATGTTCCAAGGTCCGGTGGCCGTCCAGGGTGAATTAAAAAAATATTAATAATAATAACATTAGCATATAATTGGCAAAGCATCTATTCACTATCTAATGCCTAATTCAGCTGTTTGTTATTTGTTAGGTGTTATTCCCAATTCTAGCAACAATTGATTATAGTTGGTTAGATCTCATGTATCGGACAGAAGTGATCTTATTGAAGCGGTATTCTTTCAAACTGTGAAACTTCTGCAAGATTGAATTTACTAAATTATGCTCTCTTAAATTAATATGTGATGCATATTATTTTTTTCTAGCAATTGTTCCATTTTGATTTTACGGTACTAATTAAGATTCTCGTTGACTATTCAATTTTGCAAAAGTTTGCACTGCAGATCTATTCATTTTCTAAGCAATATTTGTGTGTGTATCGTTTTGCTTTTTAACCTGAAGAAATCATGTTGCATCATTTATTTTATTTTTATTTTTATTTTTATTTTTATTATTTTTTTTTTTGCTCAAGCTATTTTATAAATGAATTTCAAATTTCCATTTTTCTATGCCTCTGCACTCTTATAGATGAATGCAGTATTTTTTTTTTCTTTTAATTTTTTCATTTCACAAAAAGACAGAACTTACAAAGAATTCAATTAAGCTATGAATATTTACAAATTAATGAGAGACACACTAAGTGTGCTGCCCTAGAATTTTTTTTGTTATCTATTTACATTAAATTATTTTTTTTGTGAATTATTATAGACTATGCACAAACACACAAATGAAAAATAGATATATATAATATATAAATTGAAAAAAACACACACAAGCAAAAAAAAAATCTATATATATATCATATATAAATTCCAAAAACATAAACAAAACAAAAATTAAATAAAGATAAGAGAAAAAGTTTATGTGAGGGTAATAATATCTTCCAGTGCTTTCCATTTATTTTTATGTATGTTCAACTTTGGCGATTCTCTCACAATAACGTATTTGCAGTTAAAAGTGTTTTTCAAACATGCCACAAAAGATTCCAAAAGATGCATGCAGTATTCCATTTCTTAAATATAATGCAAGTGGAGAGAGATTCAAGTGTTTTATTTGGTCCTTTAATTGCAACCCTGCCTAATTCAGTAGACAAATTCATTATATAACATGGTTTTGTTTTTGTTGTTTTGCATTCACACCAAACTCAGGGGCGGATCAGGGATTGAAAAGACATTTAGCCACATGCAAAACATCCCTAGATCTGCCACTGAAACTATAAGCATGTTAACTGTATACAGACCAGTTAAGATAATGTTGACAGTTAACATGCTTATAAGTTGACACTTTGGTGTGAATGCAGCACTATATATTAGTCATTATTATATTTAATTCTTCTTTACTATTATCATTACTCTTGAAAGATTCAATAAAACACGGCTCATGCCATTGCATAGCCATTTATTTAATAAAAAACCTAGTTGTATGTTGTCACATGCGAACAAATTAAGCTCAATCACACTGCATTCATTATGTGTGTGTGTGTGTGTGTTTGTGTGTGTGTGTGTGTGTGTTTGTGTGTGTGTGTGTGTGTGTGTGTGTGTGTGTGTGTGTGTGTGTGTGTGTGTGTGTGTGTGTGTGTGTGTGTGTGTGTGTGTGGATGGATGGATGGTGAATCAATTATCAGAGTTAGTGTTTATTTAGTGTTTTATTCAAAAATTTTCCCTGATTACAAATCTGACATGAGATATTAACCCCCCTTTCATCCGGCATCCGTCCGTCCGTCAATTCATTGTCAATTCATGTGTTTTGTCCTTCGTATTCTATTCTTGTTTTACGTACCCTGAGCGAGGGAAAACTGAAAATTTATACTAGCTTAGCGTTTGTTTTTTTTGTTTTTTGTTTGTTTGTTTGTTTGTTTGTTTGTCTTTTTTTTGTTTTTTTTTTTTGTTTTGTTTTGTTTTTTCTTTTTTTTTTTCCTGGTAAACATATTCCATTCGTGAGAGGATCGGCTATTAATTTGCAATCGAGCTATTAAAGTTGAGTACATATACGCATATAGAGTTTTTTTTATATAAAACACTAGTTATATTTGAAGTCAAACAAAAGAAAATACAAATTGAATAGAGCTTTGCCTGCCTACCTTAAATATGTGGATGGCAACAATGCGAACAATTTTTGGTCAATTATTGTTGAAAAGAAATTCCTCCTTGTAAACGAGCAAGCAAAGCGAAAATGTCACGATCCAACTTCGAGGGTTCGTCGGGAACATTCGGAAAAACGACAGAGACTTCGAGCTACGTTTCAAATGCATTGTGGGATTTTAAATCAGAATTTCCTAACAAAAAGTCCAGAAATCATAGCGATCGTCTACACAAAGGAATCCCAATATGTCAAATTTCTGCCCTTTTGTTTCTTTTAGCAGACTCCTTCGCCCGGATTCAGACGACACTTAATCTTCATTTTCATTCATCCATCTCCATAGCACATAGATTTTTGTTATCATTCATACAGATCTATCTTACAATAACAATTAGATAGAACAGAGGGAAATATTTTAATATAGTATTTTTTTTAAATCGCCAGTTACGACTAATCTGAATGCTGAAATCGAAAATTGTTCAGCGTCTTAAAATCTAAAGTCCATTATTAATTTCCGGAAAAAAATAGAACAAACACAAAAAAATTATGCACATTCCAAAGGAATTTTTAAAGTCATTAAATGGAAAATTGTCTTTTAATTTTCCACTCAAGAGAGCTCCAATAAAAAATCGATTATTGTGCTATATAAAATGTATGAAAAGTAATTTACCGGATATAGGTGTGCCAGGTTGGCCTTTTGCGTCCGTTGTCAGTGACGTTACACTACGTTTTGGTACTGTTAACTGCGACTATTAATACTATAGGAGGTGAGCGATTTGTTGTGGTTTTCAGTGTGTAGCCAAGGGCATTTGATTTGGGTATTTTCGCGTTTTATTCCGTCAGAAAAATCTCTGTGATGTAGGTTATTTGTACATTGGCTTTGCGTTTCAGTCTTGTTGCACCACCGTGACGCTGATATGATTGTTGTGCACCCATTTTCGGATAAACTCATTTGTGTCGTGCAAAATACTAACGTTTTGCTAGTATTTTGATGTGAGCTGATCTTTTCTATCTGCATGTGTCCCAGGTTGGCCTTTTGCGTCCGTTGTCAGTGACGTTACACTACGTTTTGGTACTGTTAACTGCGACTATTAATACTATAGGAGGTGAGCGATTTGTTGTGGTTTTCAGTGTGTAGCCAAGGGCATTTGATTTGGGTATTTTCGCGTTTTATTCCGTCAGAAAAATCTCTGTGATGTAGGTTATTTGTACATTGGCTTTGCGTTTCAGTCTTGTTGCACCACCGTGACGCTGATATGATTGTTGTGCACCCATTTTCGGATAAACTCATTTTTGTCGTGCAAAATACTAACGTTTGGCTAGTATTTTGATGTGAGCTGATCTTTTCTATCTGCAGGTGTCCCAGGTTGGCCTTTTGCGTCCGTTGTCAGTGACGTTACACTACGTTTTGGTACTGTTAACTGCGACTATTAATACTATAGGAGGTGAGCGATTTGTTGTGGTTTTCAGTGTGTAGCCAAGGGCATTTGATTTGGGTATTTTTGCGTTTTATTCCGTCAGAAAAATCTCTGTGATGTAGGTTATTTGTACATTGGCTTTGCGTTTCAGTCTTGTTGCACCACCGTGACGCTGATATGATTGTTGTGCACCCATTTTCGGATAAACTCATTTTTGTCGTGCAAAATACTAACGTTTGGCTAGTATTTTGATGTGAGCTGATCTTTTCTATCTGCAGGTGTCCCAGGTTGGCCTTTTGCGTCCGTTGTCAGTGACGTTACACTACGTTTTGGTACTGTTAACTGCGACTATTAATACTATAGGAGGTGAGCGATTTGTTGTGGTTTTCAGTGTGTAGCCAAGGGCATTTGATTTGGGTATTTTCGCGTTTTATTCCGTCAGAAAAATCTCTGTGACGTAGGTTATTTCTACATTGGCTTTGCGTTTCAGTCTTGTTGCACCACCGTGACGCTGATATGTTGAGCCGTGACGACTTAAAATGGGTATTAAGATGTAGAATATTGTTTGATTGGTCTACTTTATTCTATATCAGAGGAGAAATGCAACATAGACAACATTGCGTCTAACTGTTATGTATCAAAAGGGGCTTAGCCAAGTAGACCCATTTTAAGTTTTCACGGCTCATATATATGCAATATATTTGGCATGCTTTCTGACATACCGAGCCCAACACCATCCATTTCTTTGTCCACACACTGATATCATGTAATGACTTGACTAGGAAGTAAACCATGAACAGCACGAAAACGTACAGAATGACGCAGATGTTGTGCCAGAGCTGGTCACGAGATTGTGGGACCTGTGCAAGCGAGCATGCGTGTGCGATGACACAACAGCCTGCCGCACGTCAACGTGGACATGCGACAGCCACGCATGTCCGGCTTGCACAGGTTTGAGGAGTCTGACGACAGCTGGCATAACGGCCAGACAGGACAAAAATGGACGGCTGAGGCAACTTCTGGGGATGTCCCAGCCAGTATCCTTGCTGTACCAAGCAGCAATTGAAGGCCTCACACCAGGTATGTAGGTCCGGTCGTTTCATCCATCAAATTCCACGTCCAGGGCACACTGCACGCACTGTGCTCAAAGAAAAATATGCTAGAATTCAATGCAGTACATTTTTATTTCCTTGAATGCCACGCACCTATTTTTTTTTATTTGTTATTTTTATTATTCATTTATTTACTTATTCATTCACTCATTCATTCATTATTTTTTTAAAGAAGTTAGAAAAGTCATGAGTATTCTAAGTTTGAACTCTAAATTCAAGATTGGTCTTGAAATTGATAGTTGTTTTGATTCCTTCCTTCCTTCCTTCATTTATTTATTTATTTTCACAATCCAGGAGAATTAAAAAATGCAAAGGGCCGTGTTACCAAACTGCTCTCCGACCTGATATGCACATCATCGAACAAAGTTAGCTGCCTAGTAACCCTTGGCAAACTCCTGGATTTCTTGCCTGGGCTGAAGCGGATCTCGTTGAAATCTGGGTGGAGTGTGTTTTGGCCAGAGTTCCGTAAAATCGCAACTGCCGTGGTAAAGCAAGAAACGTATCAGGCGTCGTACGCAGTGCTAATTGCAATGCGTGCACGCCTGAAGGCAGATGCTGGGGACAGCTGGATGCGATGGCTGACCAGCGAAGACCCGAGAGAAGCACAAGTCAATCGCAGCCACTTCGAAAACCTTTGAGTGATTATAAGGACCTTAAGCATGAGAACGAGCGAGACGACGACCACGAGTTTTGGACGCGCAATGTAGTCGAGTTTAGTCAAAACGTTTTCGCTGTTGACAACAACTTGTGTAAATGCAACAGTCATTTCAAAGGGACACATGTGCGTCAGCCAAGGGTATGGCAACTCGCCGTCGTCTTCGCCTCTCGTTCTCATGCTCAAGATCCTTAATACGCAAGGCTAGAAAAACTACACACTCGCAAAAACAAACAAACAAACAAACAAACAAAAAAACAAAAACAAAAAATCCCAGGCTGTATTTGCATCATTACAGGAATAGAATTGATCCCAAGGGGCTTGGCGGAGGCCCTCTTTGAAAGTTTCGATATCAAAAGATTTGAAGTTACGGTATAATTAATCTCTTTGTGTCCGTGTTTTGTATTATAACGGTTTATTTTGCGCACACAATAAATCAGATCGTGTTCGCTTAACCCTAGCTGAATCACCCCAGATATTGTGATTCTCTCAGGATGATTTGTTAAGGCCAAGTCAATTAGAGTGCTACTGGTTTGTGTTGTTCTTGTTGGCTCATTGATTAATTGTTCAAAACCATAGTTAGTATTCAAAACTTTCAGTAGAACAGTGTTGCCATCATTACTAGTTTCATTCAAATGATCACAATTAAAATCACCTAGTATGATGGTTTCTTTTGTTTCTCGATCAGTTTTTGCAAGAAATTATTCGTATTTATTTAATAAGTTTATGCCAGAGTTTGGAGGATGATATTATGTACAAACGAAAAACGGTTTTGATGATTTAAACTTGACTTCCGTACAGATCAATTAAAGGTCTTCTTGGACCAAATCATCACGGTTAGAATGAATAATTGAATGAATGAACTCATACAAATACCTCCCCATGGACCTACAACCCAGGCCCCTACATAACAGTAGGGTGTCCTGACTGGAGGGTTAGTTTTGGTACTGTGAAGTGTGTGTGTCTCTTTTGTGAAAGAAAAACCAACAGCAACAACATCAGAAAAAAACAAAAACAAAAAAACAACAACAAACAAACAAACAAACAAGGTAGTTGACAAACGAACAGGTAGTCAAAATAGTCATTGTATAGTTTAATCATGCAATTTGATGTAATTAGTTTCTGTAGGAATGGAAGGGGACAAATTAATAAACTATGATTGGTTGATTGATTTATGTATGTATTGATTATATCTATGAATGAATGAATGAATGAACGAATGAATGAACCCATACAAATACCTCCCCCCGGGCCTCGAACCCGGGCCCCTACATAACAGTAGGGTGTCCTGACTGGAGGGTTAGTTTTGGGCGATGTGAAGTGTGTGTGTCTGTTTTGTGAAAGAAAAAACCAACAGCAACAACATCAAAAACAAACCACTCTCCCAACTTGCATAAATTAATGTGCAATAAATTGCCTTTCACAAATGAAATGAAACATATGTTTACGTACCAATCAAACTTCATACCAGAACCACTTTCACAAATGAAATGAAACATATGTGTACCTATCAATCAAACTTCATACCAGAACCACTTTCACAAATGAAATGAAACATATGTGCACGTATCAGTCAAACTTCAGGGGTCACCCATGTTCTTGTTGAGGGTGGGACCCTGCGATGCACACCCCAAAACATGTGAAAACATGGACAGAGTGAAATATTTAGTCCTCACAAGATAACGAAAGAAAACTAGCATTTATCAAGAAGGCCATGTATCATGCCATTTCTTGACTGTGTTCAAGACAATTTTAATTTAAATTTAATCATTTTTAATTTGCAAGTGAAAAAACTCAACAAAAAAAAAATTGCACAGGTCTTCTTCTTTGTTCAGATGATCAGTGATCCATTCAAATGTCTAGGTATGCAGCATGTCTACATTCAAGAGATGTCATAAGAATATTGTTTATTTAGATATTGAATTTGTCAAAAAACGTAGCAAAAAATGGCCTCGGGAAAGAATACTTAGAGTGCTCACTGGCATTGTTATAACCTTCATTAATTTTTTTAGTTATCTATTTATTTTTTATCTGCAAAAGAATGGTAATTAAGGCAATACACGAAAAAATGAGAATAGATGTCAGTGCAAAAAATCTCCACCGATGACCATAAAATACGACTTTTTCATAAATAAATGAAGGAAGGAAGGAATCAAAACCAACTACCAATTTGAAGACTATTTATTTATCTATTTACTTATTTATTTATTTATTTTTCATCTGCAAGATAATAATGAGGTAGATTTAACCACTGGCCACACAACACAATAATGAAACTGCTCTTTCCACAAACCAATGGATATGGAATTTTCCAACTTTCGTTAAATATATATATAGAAAAAGGAAAAGTTGAAATGATGTTCAGACACCAGTTTGCATTCTCCAATTCTCCTGGATTGTGAAAATAAATAAATGAAGGAAGGAAGGAAATAGGGACAGAAGAATAAGTTACAACTTATTTCCATTTCAAATGATAGACAACTCTTGAATTTTAGGATTTCAATGCCTACTTACCATTTATCAATTGATGGTTTTCAGCCGTTCCCAGGAGAGTGTGTGGAACAAAAGGCTGCCATGTCTTTTGTTTAAATTGTCTCCTGGGAATGGTAACCATCAATATCACAAGCCTTATCTTTTCGTTATATGACTTAATTTCTCCACTTTGTTGATCAAACGCCATTTGCAGGATAAGTTTTAAGTTGCGCTGAAATACACAGAATAAAAAATAACACATTAGAACAGTACGGAGAATGCATTGATCAAAAACAAGTTTTATAGAGTGAAAGGGATAAAGCATATAAATTAACAGCTCTTTTAATTGTCATTTCATTTCCTGACCTAGTCATATCTCGAAGATAAAATCCGTAAAATAATTTGAAACTATGTAATAAAATACCGTGATAATGTTAATTACCTCTCCTAACAGTTTTTAGCCTTTCGCTGTCGATCATAGTCAATCATCGAGGTTGTTCGGGCTTTTTTGTGTTTTTGCAATAACACTACTGTGTATGTTAATGCACGAAATATGGCGCACGTGAGAGTTGTACCGCTGGCTTGCAACACGCGCCCGCAAGGCACACAGGAAACCCAATAACTAACCTGTTCGATTTTCTGGCATTTTAGCCAGCTGGACCATCACAAAACCTCTTGCAAACTCGTCTTTGCAACCTCCCCATACATTCAGACAGTTTTGCAAAACGATTTTCCACTCCCTACAACGGGAAAAAACAATGACAAAGTTACGTGCACGAGGGAAACTGGGACCCAATGTTTACATATGTAACAATTAGACACACTTGTTTACTACCTATAGCTGGAATGAAACTATCTTTCCAAGGTGGTGAACGCCCTTTGCATACGTTACTTTGCTTGCTGCAGAGGTACTAGTTGGGGTTGTAAATGATGGACGCCATATACGGACAGTATTGCTCCAGTTCTGACGAAGAATCCTACGAAGACCTTGTACAGTACCCGAATACCAGTATAGATACTACCTGCTATGTGGATTTGTGCAGTGATAGCGACGACGACCAATTAGATAGATTTGACGCTGAACACTGCCACAACGAACGCAAACATCAACTGAAAGAAGAACGTGGAGGAAGCGAAGATTTTCAAATCCAACAACAACAACCAGAACAACAAGCACTTGAAGAAGTACCAATAGAATTAGCAGAACAACAACAAGAATTGTCAACGAAACGACGAGCTGAATTCTACCCGCATTCCACTGTAGCTACGAATGTAAGTCAGATAGACAGCGATTCAGAGCAAAGCTACTATCATGTTGACGTCGAAAATGATGTGTCCACAGATTTAACACCACCGAATTATTCCAGTACTGAATTGCCAGCAACGTCAACGGGGAAAAAGTACGCTCTCTCCAAGGACTGCTTGACTTCAGAGATGGGGGCTTTCTTCAAGGCATTACGAAACTACTTCATCAAAACTGTGAACCTAGAACGCCAAAAAGCCCCCATTTTAGTTTTGAACAACATTCAACAAAGCCGAGGAGAGAATTCTTTGTAAGTCTCAGCTAGGTCTTAATCCTTTATATATCAATGCATCTGCAATCAGCCGCCACTCCCACAAAACCCGGGGCGGTGGCGCTCTTGGATTTGAGGGCATTAGATAAATTTAGTTCTATTCATTTTGTTAATTGATACGATAGCTACTGGTGCTTTAACCCGAGGGAGAAACACATTTATTTAATAATTAGCTGTCGTGCATGGCATTGTACTTTACATTACAATTTCTACATTCGTTTTCCTTTTCACTAACAGGCTTTCTGGGATTTGCAAACAACCAGCTCAATTTGACCCCCACACCAGAACTATTTCTGCGTGGAAAAGTCATCGAGAAATATATCACCTACCTTCAGGTAATCAATTAGTTTTGCATGCCTTTTGGAACACAGCTTTTGGGTTGTCCAGCTGCCAGACAGCGATAGTTTTTGAGCTTATGGACCATACAATCACTAATAATTTTGCTTGAGAGTGCTAATATTTGCATGGAGATGCAAACCATGCATTCTATGTTGCATTTTTTCTTTTTCTTACATAGGAAGAAAGGTGTCTCTCTGCTGCTACGATAAGTAATCATGCAGCTGCACTGCTCTACCCGGCTAAATTTCTTCATGGTGATGCCTCTCCACAGTATATAGGGATTAAGGTTATAAAGCAGTTGAGAGCACAGGTCTGTGAAATTTTGGGTACTCAAAAAATCTTGTATAATATCTGATGCTATGAGTAAATTGCATTCCAGTACAGCTCACTGGTAATTGCTCCTCTCTAAATTTTGCCGATCTGTTTCAAACAACTACCCTAATTGTCAGCAACCAGTAAATTTTTGAAATGGAATTGTATGTTGGCATGATAGTGACACAATCTTATCTTATTGACTGACTGATTTTTGTACAGGTATCATTCTACCAGAGGAAAGCTATGATTGAAAGACCATCCTCTAAAGAAGAACTGGAGACAAGTAACCGATGGCTTGATTGGTAAAGTAGTACAGGATTTATAAACAAATGTGATTCAGAGAATAAATTGTAAATTATCAATACTTTGTTGCAGTGTGTACATGACTGACGTGTCTGCTAATAGTCCATATTGATTGCTTGCATCCTTTTGTAATAATATTGGCTGTACCACTATACCACAGTCAATGTTCTTGTCTAACCTGACTATCTCTATCTGCAGGTCAGAGATTGTGAAAGCTGTTGGTCTGCAGCGAGAAAGGATGAACTTAGCCAAGTCAACACTGGCCAAGGCAACAGAGTGTGCAAACTTACTGCTTCTTGCCTTATACACTCATATGCCTCCTTCAAGAGGGCTTGAAATTCGAACCTTGGAGATAGTACCAGAGAATCACTCGATTACCAGTTCTCTCCTGGGTAACAAGAATCTAGTTTCACTAGATGATGAGGGGAGGGTCACATTCAGATTCCAGAATTACAAGACTGTGAAGACCTATGGAACTGACACAACTGTGCTAGAGGTGAGTGCATGTTTATATTGCATATTGCTTTTAGATTGATCACTCCTTCATATCATTGCATACCATTGGTATACGACGTAGCACAAATATCACATTGTAAGAATTACACCAGGTTATCTATACTTTAGTTATATATATCTATATATTTTCTTTTTCTATTTCTTGTGCAGCCAAGTAACGAAATAAGCATCATATTGAAGGACTACATAAGGATACACAGATCAAAACTTGTCAATCAACATAGCGAAAACTTTTTACTCCTGGTAAGTCATGGCTCACATGCCACAAGATTACATTTCACATTACTTTTAGGGTTTACCCTAACCCTAACCCTAACCCTAACCCTAACCCTAACCCTAACCAGGACCATCTTACGTAGGCACATGCTAACCCTGGGGTTAGAAATAATGACATTTTTGGAGTTTTTCTTGCAGGGTTAAGTGTATTATAGCCTTACGAGTTAACCCCACTGTGTCCTGAAGTTTAATGAGTTATAATAAAAAAGTTATGAATATTTAAAAATCGGTTTTCTGACGTAAGCACCCAACTTTGAGGTGTCATAACTCCCCCCGGTTTTACTGGATTTCAACAATTTTTAGCTAGAAAGAAAGAGCAACTCAAATACTATTTTTAGGTACAATAACAATTCACTCCGTAACCCCAACCCTGGGGTAATTGGTTTTTGAAAAAGTTCAGTAATAGACTATGTAGTTAGTGAGCACTTGTGAAGAACTTATAATTTTGAAAAAATAATTTTTGCTAACTTCTTTAATAATGGCTCAAATCTTTTCATATTCACAGGGTTAATGTATTTTGGTGTGATATGCACGAATCTGTTATCAGATTTGAAATTGAGGGTAACGCTGACCAGTTATGACCGTCAAGCACATTTGTGCTTTCGTCAGCAATCACTTAAGAGCTTCTATCTCCGTAGGATTTACATATTTTTTAAATATTTTTTCATCAAAATGTAGTGTTTGATAAGAGCTATCTGTTAATCTAATAAAACTTGAAAATTATTAAATCTGTCAAAAGTTATGATTTTTTAAACTTTTGATTTTTGGACACTTGTAACTTTTTTCCAGAAAATTATTTTTAACTGGAAGTTTTTGGAAAAGATTGACCTTGTTAAGTTGTTGAACTAGTGTAATTACTAAAAAAAACAAAACAGTATTTTTATTAGAAAAATGTGTCTGAAATTTTTATTAAAAAAACATGTTAACCATCTTTTTTGCAAAAACAATGTATGTAAAAAAGATGCATCTTAATAAGCTTGGCAATAAACTGCACTGAAAATATACTCTTAGGTTAAATTCAAGGAAAAAAAAATTTTTTTGATATTTTTTAAAGAATTTTAAAAAATCATAACTTTTTTAATTTTTATTTTTTACATCTATAACTTATATATTATATACCTCTTTAAATTATGTTTTGATGGTGTGAGTTGGGTTTGGTTTGAGATAAACCTAACGAAGTTTTTATTATTTCTTTCTTTTTTGTCTTTTTTGATTATTTTTAACTACTTGCTTAATGAGTTTAAGTATGCCGTCAAAACATGTTA
This sequence comes from Diadumene lineata, assembly GCA_918843875.1. NCBI lineage: Eukaryota > Metazoa > Cnidaria > Anthozoa > Actiniaria > Diadumenidae > Diadumene > Diadumene lineata. The sequence goes on along the minus strand of OU974075.1, from coordinate 21,569 downwards.
TAACTCGTAGCACGTTCTAGGACATGGCGTAGAACGCTTATCGTTTTACTACTTTTTGAGAGAGAAATATTTTTTTTTCTTATTATTTTTAAATTTCTTGTGAAAAATTACAATTGAAATATTTTGCAAATTTAAAAATAAGCCCTTCTAGATATCAACAAGGTGTAAAATATGTGCAAGTTTGGTCAATTTTTATGTAAACGGCAATTTTTTAGAGCGATTTTTCCAAATATGCAAATTTTTCCAATTTTTTCTTTACCGGCAAAAAACTTAATGTTCCTGAAATATTCGTAAAAGACAATGTATAGCAATATTGTAGCCCGCAATAAGATCTTTGTTGCCATAGCAACAAAACCGGAAATGGTCCAATCTGCACTTATTTGCCTTAAAAAGACCATGTTTTCGTGAGTAATTATAAAGTCCGTTACATATATGTTGTACAGTTTTTTACGGGCTTTAATTTGATGTATCACGTGTCAAAATTTACGAAATGCATCATGGGAAAAAGCTGTGTTGAAAAATAAAAAATCTTAAATATCCACGGCCAAGGGGTTTGGTACCTAGTTAGATACCTTAAATGAAAGCCCTTGCCATGAAACATATACTAGAGTTTATTTGATGAAGTTTGATGCAATTTCGGGGAAGTTATGATTTTTTAAATTTTTTCGGTGTTTTGGGTGAAATTTTTCCAAGTGTCGTAAAATTTCAAAAAATCATATCTTTCTGAGATAAGCTTCAAATTGCTTAATTTTTGCTGATTTGTATAGCTCTTGGCAATTTCTAACTTTTGTGTTCTATAAAATGTTATGATTGAAGGCTTGGTTACCAAGTTAGAGCGAATTTTAGTTTTTAAACATCCATAGTTACTCGTCCAAGGGGTCTGGGACCAAACTCAACTTATGTAAATATTTAGCTTAGTGTCGTAAGCATACAATACAATTAATTTGATGTTGTATTACACAATCGTTGTGAAGATATGATTTTTTATCATGTTCAATAAAAATTTTTTCAAGTGCCCTGAAACATTCAAAAATTCATATCTTCCTGAAAATAGCACAAAATCAGTTTCTGTTTTCAGATTCTTATAGCCCGTGTTAAATACTAACTTTTATTTGGTGTAAATGTTTTTGATTAAAGGCTTGGTTACCAAGTTACAGCAAATTTTTGAATTTAAACATCCATACTTGCTCGCCCAAGGGGTCTGGGACCAAACAGTCCTTAATAAAAAATTTAGATTACAGTCTTAAGCGTACAATACAATTAGTTTTTTGTTGTATTACACAACCCTTGTGAAGATACAACTGTTTTTGCTTAAAAACGTAAGGATAAGTAACAAAACCTTTTTATCTTTGACTCTGTGCATAAATAACAGCTTGTTAAGTCCTATTAGAGCGTTTTCTAATCTTCTAACTTGAAAAAAAGCATGTTATCAAGGTCTTTTAATAATAAAAAGGGTCTATTAAGGCATTTTTCTTCTTGTTATCAATTGAAAATGAAAGAAAAAGTTATAAATTGACTTTTTGTAAGATTTTGGTTATAAAAAAGTAGTAAAATAATTAATTAAGTCTTTTAGTGTTTACCCCAGACACAATGTGTTTCCGTCAGCGTGCTTAGTGTTTCCGTCAGCGTTCAAGGTGTCTCCGTCAGGACACATGTGCCTCCGTCAGGACACATGTGCCTCCGTCAGGGTAATGTGTCTCCGTCAGCAAAAAATGTGCCTCCGTCAGCGTGCTTAGTGCCTCCGTAAGGGTGGTCCTGGCCCTAACCCTAACCCTAACCCTAACCCTAACCCTAACCCTAACCCTAACCCTAACCCTAACCCTAACCCTAACCCTAACCCTAACCCTAACCCTAACCCTAAACCGCTAACCGTAACCCTAACCATAACCTTAAACCATAACACCAGCCTTTACTTTGGGTAAACGTTTCAAAAATAAAATAGACAACCAATACTAAACGTTTCTCGCTAACCCTAACGCTAAACCGCTAACAGTAACCCTAACCTTAAACCATAACACCAGCCTTTACTTTGGGTAAACGATTCAAAAATAAAATAGACAACCAATACTAAACGCTTTGTAAAGCGACTAGTCATGGTACTAGACGTACCAGTATTACACGCAAATAACAACGTTTCAAGTTTTGAATTAATCGTTTCATTTAAAGGAGTTTTAAGTTGAAGAAAGGAAAAGAAGACAAAGTTTATAAATTGAACGTTTTAGAATTTATGTTGAACGTTTTAAACAACGTCTAGAAGGTTTTATTTCAAGGATTTATTGCTCATTCCCGTAATTTCTTAAGTTTTTATTTCAAATATGACGTAGTTTAATCATTGCCGTTGCTTTATTTGGTATTGGAAGCCATGAATTTACAATGCTGTCTTATATCATGTAATTTGGAGTTGCTTGCAAATTTCAAATTTCCTTTGTGTTTTTACTGTATTCTAGTTTATTACACCTTGGGTATTACACTTTCTCTGGTGGCAGTTTGTTTTATTTATGGTTTACACAACAAGGGCGTATTTAGGAGAAATTTACAGGGTTCCAAAAATTTAACAAATCTGACCGGTTATGGCGTTATAGCGTCAATTTCATATGTTAGGACCCCTCACTACCAAATCCTGGATACGCCCCTTGTGATGTGTACGTAGTTTAGGGAATGAATATGTATGAACTGATAGCCTATAATATATGAATGAATGAATGAATGAATGAATGAATGAAAGAGAATGAGAACGGTTGAGAGTTTGAAAGCAGGAATGGAGAATAACGATGTGGAAGAAGGATATATAAAAGAAAGCATGCATAAATGAAAGAAATGAGTTTGTGAGTGATTTTTCAGAACAAACTGATTACAAGTAAAATACAATGTTTTAATTCTACGACTTCTGTGAAATACATATTTATATTTTTTTATAACAAAATATCATGCATGCATACACTGTAAAAACCTGTTAAAACAACAACAAGCAAATGATTATGACCATTTCAATTAAGTTGTTGATTCCACCAAATTAATTTTGGTTGATATGTTCAATAAAAATAAATTGGTTGTAATAACCTAAATTTAAAGGTTATTTCAAACAAGAATTTATTTAGTTTGATTTTATCTACAGTTATTTATTTGTTTTAACCAAAAATAATTTTCTTGCTTTAACAAATAAAACAAAAATTGGTTTTCTTAGATTCATTATGTAACAGGTTTTTTTTGGTTGTTGAAACTAGACAGTTTTTACAGTGTGCACAAATATGATACCTATCAAATATAAGAGTCGTTTCCGTATGAGTATGAAACAGAACAGAATCGTATCATAATCCTAGTTTCTTTGGCCTGGTTTCCACATAATCTAATTTTTTTTTCGGTCGATTGCGTCCGTTCTTGATCGTTCACGATTATATGGAAACCAGGCTTAAGAAACTATGGTTATGATACGATACGATACGATACTGTACTGTTTTATACTTAGTAGCGGTATCCTAACCGAACTCATACGAAAACTCTATTTTTTTCTAACAATAATCTATAAAAATTGCAGTATCACATCACTCTGTCATTTCTATTGAACTTCTTGCAGTCTCGTGTGACAACATTATAGAACTAAACAAAATAATTTTTAAGGATAGACTATTAAATATTTGTGGGGGAAGGGGCTGAGCAAATACCCCCCAAAAAAATCGAGAAAAGCCTTAAACAGAGAAAATAAATTGTGCACGGCATATCTGCCAAAAAATATCGCGCTGGTAGATAAAAATGATCCTGTACAACCATCATATGGGAAAAATATTTTTTGCACAAAGAAAATTGCTCAACTTCACCCCTTCCCAAATTTCTAATGGTCCATCGCTTAGCTAACAAAACAACTATTTCCAAAAGCACACTAACGCTATTTGTAAATATACTCTGAATTAACAGCTCAAACACAACAGAAGAACATTATTTTTTTATGTTTTTTCAATTACAAAATATTATTTCAAAAGCCAACAAAACAACAACACAGAAAATGAAAAATAAACGAAACTTCATCTTAAACAGCAAAAACATTTTTTTTTGTAAAACATACTCTTTATAAAATTAGAAATAAAAGCAGAGAGATGCGAACTAACTAAATTGTTTCGATTTGATTTTGTTCATAATTTGTATCTAATAGTTTTAATATTTAATAGTTTTAATTAGTTTGCACCTCTCTGCAGGAACTTACAGACAGCATACTTTAAGACCCCAATTTTGTATGGCAAGGGAAATTGACATAATATCCTTTGGTCTGACTCGCCTTGTTGAAAAAAAGCAGACATAAATTCAAAGATATTCTTTCGAAAGGCAACACAACTATTTAAAAAAGCAACAACAACGCAAAAAATGCTATATATTTTTTTCAAAGGCAAAATAACTATCTTTAAACTTCAACGCTTAGCTAACAAAACAACTATTTCCAAAAGCACACTAACGCTATTTGTAAATATACTCTTAATTAACAGAATGCTCAGCTCAAACACAACAGAAGAACATTATTTTTTTTATGTTTTTCAAATTCAAAATATTCTTTCAAAAGCCAACAAAACAACACAGAAAATGAAAAATAAACGAAACTTCATCTTAAACAGCAGTTTTTTTTTTTTTGTAAAACATTTTTTTTATAGAATTAGAAATAAAAGCAGAGAGATGCGAACTAACTAAATTGTTTCGATTTGATTTTGTTCATAATTTGTATCTAATAGTTTTAATATCTAATAGTTTTAATTAGTTCGCACCTCTCTGCAGGAACTTACAGACAGCATACTTTAAGCCCCCAATTTTGTATGGCAAGGGAAATTGACATAATATCCTTTGGTCTGACTCGCCTTGTTGAAATCAAACATAAATTCAACGACATTCTTTCAAAAGGCAACACAACTATTTAAAAAGACAACAACAGCTCAAAACACAACAGAAAAACATGATTTTCATTCATGTTTTTCAATTCAAAACTGATATTGTTTCAAAATCCAACAAAACTATTCTTTCAAAAGATGACAATCAGGCTAACACAATCAGTTAAAAATCGGGCTGAAACAGCAAAAAATGACTATTTCATTTATTTTTTTTAATTAAAGATATTTTTTCAAAAGTCAACAAAACAAAAAGCAAAAGAGTTCTCCATAAACGTAAAAACATACTATATATAACTTAAACAAAAAAAATGTTTTCTTTTTAATTCAACGACGTTCTTTCAAAAGGCAACACAACTATTTAAAAAGACAACAACATCGCAAAAAATGCTCTATATTTTTACAAAGGCAAAATAACTATCTTTAAACTTCAACGCAAAACTGAAACTCTACAAACTTACAAACACACTCTGTATAAACTTAATAGAAGTTTGATCCTAAAAAGAGCAAAAAAGTTTTATATTTATTATTTTTTTAATTCAAATATATTATTTCAAAGGCAAAATAACGATATTAAAACTTCAACGCAAAAAAAGTCCACAAACACACTCTGTATAACTGAACAGAAGGTTCAACTTAAAGAGCAAAAAATGTTTATTTTATTATTTTTTTAATTCAAAGATATTTTTTCAAAGGCAAAATAACTATATTAAACTTTAACGCAAAAAAAAAAACACAAACTACCAAAAACACTCTGTATAACTGAATAGAAGCTTGATCTTAAACAGCGAAAAATAATTTTATTTTATTTTTTAAAGGAAACAACGATAAAATTGCTTTTACTTTCAGTTTTACCTTTTTTTATTAAAAGTATTCTTTCAAAAGCTAGAGTCGCATTTTGTAAAAATCGTGCAACATTTGTAAAACTGCTCACATGTAAAAGTCAGTAAAGTTATTAGTAATAGTTTTAGATGTTAGTATGTACTACTTGCGATTTAGTTGTTTGTGGATTTCTAATTTTGATGATCGCAGTTGGTATACTTTGTCCGAAGGGAGGTATATTATATCTATTGGAAATATCAAACTACGAGTGTCCTCTGAAAAACTTTGTCCTGTTTCTAAAACAAAGACACTCTCGCTAACCTCTTTCATACTTGCTAAAAGGGCTTCATTACGATCATGTACATATCGCAGCAGCTTAGCTATGAGAATTTGCGGTGAGTTGGTTGTCGAATTTGAGGCCACTAATGCAACAAAGTCACCTGGAAGTGGTGTAACTTCTTGTACATTTTCACCATCTTGATCGCTGCTTGCTAACTGTACATCATTGTCAAATACTTGTTCTGTAGCGGTTTTTTCAAGGAAACTCAAGGCTGGTCTTTTAATAATATCTTGGCTTCGACAGTCATAAAACCTTTTTTGTGCTCGCTTAGAGTGACGCATTAATCTTGCTACACTTTCTGTGAGCTGGTTGTCTGTAGCTTCTGGTAAACTCATGATATAGGTAACAAGAGTCTTCCTGAGATCGTTTACTGAAAGTCTGATATCACACTGCTCTTCAAATAGAGAGCCCAAGTATTTATTAAAAGCAGGTACTTGAAATGGCAGTCCATGGTGGTTTACGAAGACAAAGTCGTGGATATTTCCATGCAAAAGGGTGGAGCGATGTCTTTCAACATACAAACGCAAATAGTACACCAAATCGCTGTTTACCAGAGTAGTCCTGTCTGTCCCATACGTTTTAACAGTCTTATAATCGTTGAATACTAATGTCATACCAGAGGATTGGCTGATTAAGAAATTCCCAGGTTGTGCAGCGCCTCTGGCCTCAGAGTCGGTAATTCGAAGTGTTACAAATTCTTTAGCTCGTCCTGGCGATGCAAGTGTGTAAAGTAGCAAAATCGAGAAATTCATTAGACATCGAGCTTTGGCGCATCTTTCAGTCTCTTCTTCAAATTTATGCTTTAGGTTCCGGATGACTTGCAAAACTTCCTCGAACATGACTGCTTTTGATGGCTGGTCATTTTCCGCACGCTTTTCGCGTCTAGCATCGAATTCCAATTGACTTTGTAGTCTTCGCAACTGGGACAAGCTCGCCAAATTTTCTTGTGAAACTAGCGATAAGTTCTGATTTAAAAATCTAACAACATTTATAAACGCTGAAATATGACGGCTAACTGTACTACTTTTAAGGTTGCGTTCTTTTGATCTGAGAAAATTACAATATCCCTCAATTAAGTTTATACTCTCGACATGATTCAGTGATGGACAAAGCCCTTTAGAATCTTTAAGAAATTTAAAATAGGTACGAAGACGTTCTACCATTTTATCAATTGTTGTATTTTGTAGTGCATGGCCGATGCGTTTTGGATTAAGTGGCTTTAAATAAAACGAGGTAAGTTTATCAATGCTTGCAGAGGTATCTTCGCTAAGATCTGATAGAGCCATCGTTCGAGAGGGTCTGCTTTTCACTTTACAACTTTCTGTAGAGGTCTGTGCTTCCTTAGTAACGTCTGCATCTTCGTCGCAATCAGAAATAACGATTTCTGAATCAGCCTTTTCTATGCCATGAAGTTTAAATATTTCTTTCTGACTGATGGTATTCTCGCTTGAAACTTCTGGCTGTGTTTTGGGCATATTAGCAAAATATTGCGAACCAGACGAGACAACAGGAGCGCATGATACTATGTCATTATCTAAATTATTAGCTAAATTATCTTCTAAAGCGCCATGACGCCAATTTTGAAAGGAATTCAGTTGAATACGACTTGGCCATTGTTGCCGGACTGATGTCTTATTGATGGCAGTCGCTTTGCCAGCAGTACTAAGCTCTGAAGAGTTGAAACCGCACTTAGAGACAATGCTGTCGGACAAGGTACTATGAAGTTCAGAATTAATGCATGTTTGCACGTTTGAACCTATCTCCTCTTTTTTGCTTTTTTGCGATTGGCTAGCCTGATTTGCCACATATAAGTTGCTCTCCTCACTCTTAATGACAAAATGATTAATGCTAGGGACTGTTATCTTATCAAAATGTTGCAAAGTATTTGTCTCCCCTAAATGGGTATTCTGAAAGACCTTGGCATTGTGATTATTTGAATCAAAATAAGACATATGCTGTACTTCATTGTAAAACGGTCCTAATAAATTAATTACTCTATTATGACAATGCTCTAGTAATCTCAACGTATTTTGATGAGAAATAAGTTTAAAAGCTCCCACTGCGATATTTGGGATCACAGCTGTATAAAATTCTCGTTCTTCCTGTCTACAAGTCTCTTTAGTAATATTAAGTGCCCTTAACCAAGATTTAATTGTACCCAAAGGAACATGTTTAAAGAACTTAATCTTTAGCTCAGAAAAACAATAGTATGTATCACCATTAGGTCTTTTGAATGGAACCAATTTTGCTTCCTGAATTTTTCCCTCGAAATTTTGCATCAATCCTGCTTTATCGTTGACTGTTTAGGAATCCTGAAATAAAGACAAATAGATCATTAGAAAGACAACTTCGTAAGTAAGGTAGCAAAGTTAAACTTTGAAAGTACCTTACGAAATGAAAATGCTCTACATGTACAATCTTTTTTGCTATACGCACATCCTCTTTTTGATCTACTATTGATACACTGTTCTGAGAAATGTACTGTTTTTACTGAAAAAATTAGCAATATGTTCTGTGTGTGTGAGCATTTTCATGAACAATTGATTTTGAAATACTTCTCTACTTAATTCATCGAATGAGCACCAATACTAAAACTATATAATTTCAGCGTGCGCGCTCGTGCATGACCACGCGCAATCGCACACCTCAAACTTGAAGAATTTTTATTTGGATGACGTCATGAAATATAAAACGCGCACTTTTAATAAAATGAAAATAACACCAAAACTAAGCGGTATTTTTTTTTTGGAAATTTTCAGAAAACTATTCTAGTAGTATAATAGAGTAGTTCGCAAATTTTCAACAATTTTCCAACCACAGATTTTTTTAATTTAACAAAAACCATTTTTCAGTTATTTCTCATGTTCTGCAGTTGAGATTGTTTTGTCACGCTAAGATAAAAACTCAAATACATATATAATGTTTTTTAAAAAAAATTGCCGCACAAACCTAGAGCTTTATTTTTTCTACGTTAAAAATCAGCTGTATTATGACAGCCGTAGCGTTGCTATGGTGACCGATCACGAGATCATTTGTGCAAAAACTGAATCTTTGACTCAAAGTCTTTGAAATATAGTCCACTTATGAGCTTTGGATCGAGGCAGTTGATATTTAAAAAACCTCTGAGATCCTAGACGCCCTATAACTATATAAACTATAAACTTGAATAGTTGAAAATTCTATCTGCGCAAGTGGACTAGTTTGTTACATTCGAAAGTATTTTTTCGCATTCACATCAAATGTCGATGTTTCGTTTAGGTAAGATTCTAAAAACAAGTTATACTATGTATATGCTAATTTAAATATATTTCTGAATAAGTGTGAAGGTATAAGAGATGCAACGTGTCCTCAATGACTGTAAAACGTTTTACCTATGCGACGCACGCTACAGTAATTTACCTTAATGACAAATGTTTTTAATATGTTTTATGTATTATTTTCACACTCGCCTATCCATTCTTGACCATTACCATGAATTTATGGGACAAATGTCGCATGTGTCATAAAAATGTCGAGAAATACGTCAAAATTCTCTAGGTGAACACGGTAACACGTGTCGCACTGTAAAGCCATCTTTATAACATATATAGTTCAATGTTGTACTTGATTGATTCTTATAAATTTATAAATTTAGATACTTCAAAATGCTTCACATAGTTTACACTGATATAACTCATGATATCTTTGATCATTTCCTCACTGTAATTTGCGCCTAATGTGTTCTTTTATCGTGGGGTTGAGTTAAGTTTATTATACTTATTGTAAAATAAAAGCTAAGAAACTTTCACACGCAAATCAAGTATTACTCCTAATGAGGTTCAACGTTGATTTTTTTGTGGTACATATCGAATGTTGATTTTAAATCAATTCATGGACTAACCTTTAGCGACGTTTTCAAGTTTGAATGAGCTAATGCTGTAGCAAAAACAAAATAACACGCGCATTAGTAATAGCAATCCAATACATTAGAAAAAAAGGGGACCATTTAGGGAGTCGAAGTCATGCATCGTTATTCGAGAGACTGAGGGAGAGTCTATACCTAAACAAAGCCCCTGAAAAATGATTAGGGCTCTCCCGATTACCAATTGCTAAAACAAATTGCAGCCCAGAAATTCACTTGATGAAAATGTAGTCATATAATGCCGCTTTCAACTCTGGGGGGCAACCCTAAAAAGTGCATTTATATCATAATTTTGCATATTTTTGTATACCCTGAACGGGGAACATTTTAATTACAAATAGTTTACCTTAAATGTCAGCCCAGTTCGAGAAATTAAAATTTTGTTGAAGATGACTGTTCTCTCGACAAAATCTTTGGCCTGTTGTATTTAAACGCAAAAATAGTGTTAGAAACTTAGTGTTTAAACGCAAATAATTTGCGCAGTTCATCGCTTACAAGATAACGTATTTAACGTTCTGTACAGTGGTCAAATATTTGGCAGATTAATTATAGCATGGCTTAGGATTGGCTTTTGAGGTAGAATTTTGTATCTCTTCTGTGCAAGAATAGTTTAATTACCTTAAATATCAGCTTAACTTTATAAATAAGCATTTGGTTGGAGGTAGCTGTTTTTTCGGCAAGCCTGTTGAGGTTACACGGATAGATAATTAATACCTTGCATATTTCATCAAAGCCCCTGCGAATAAGTGAGACTCTCCCAATTAACGGGCGGTGGCCAAAAAATTCACTTGTGTCCCAATACAAAAATGTAGCTATGCAATTCCACTGAAAACCCTGGAAGTCAACCTTAAAAAGTTTCTTTATATCATAATTTTGCATAAACGTATCCCCTGAACGAGCAACAGTTTAATTACAAATAGTTTACCTTAAATATAATCCCAGCTCATTCAATTCAAATTTTGTTGATGATGACTGTTCTCTCGACGATTCAATCTTTGGCCTGTTGTATTTAAACGTAAAAATAGTGTTAGAAACTTAGTGTTTAAACGCAAATAATTTGCGCAGTTCATCGCTTACAAGATAACGTATTTAACGTTCTGTACAGCGGTCAAATATTTGGCAGATTAATTATAGCATGGCTTAGGATTGGCTTTTGAGGTAGAATTTTGTATCTCTTCTGTGCAAGGAATAGTTTAATTACCTTAAATATCAGCTAAGCTTTATAAATAAGCATTTGGTTGGAGGTAGCTGTTTTTTCGGCAAGCCTGTTGAGGTTACACGGATAGATAATTAATACCTTGCATATTTCATCAAAGCCCCTGCGAATAAGTGAGACTCTCCCAATTAACGGGCGGTGGCCAGAAAATTCACTTGTGTCCCAATACAAAAATGCAGTTATGCAATTCCACTGAAAACCCTGGAAGTCAACCTTAAAAAGTTCCTTTATATCATAATTTTGCATAAACGTATCCCCTGAACGAGGAACAGTTTAATTACAAATAGTTTACCTTAAATATAATCCCAGTTCAATCAATTCAAATTTTGTTGATGATGACTGTTCTCTCGACGATTCAATCTTTGGCCTGTTGTATTTAAACGTAAAAATAGTGTTAGAAACTTAGTGTTTAAACGCAAATAATTTGCGCAGTTCATCGCTTACAAGATAACGTATTTAACGTTCTGTACAGCGGTCAAATATTTGGCAGATTAATTATAGCATGGCTTAGGATTGGCTTTTGAGGTAGAATTTTGTATCTCTTCTGTGCAAGGAATAGTTTAATTACCTTAAATATCAGCTTAACTTTATAAATAAGCATTTGGTTGGAGGTAGCTGTTTTTTCGGCAAGCCTGTTGAGGTTACACGGATAGATAATTAATACCTTGCATATTTCATCAAAGCCCCTGCGAATAAGTGAGACTCTCCCAATTAACGGGCGGTGGCCAGAAAATTCACTTGTGTCCCAATACAAAAATGTAGTTATGCAATTCCACTGAAAACCCTGGAAGTCAACCTTAAAAAGTTCCTTTATATCATAATTTTGCATAAACGTATCCCCTGAACGAGGAACAGTTTAATTACAAATAGTTTACCTTAAATATAATCCCAGTTCAATCAATTCAAATTTTGTTGATGATGACTGTTCTCTCGACGATTCAATCTTTGGCCTGTTGTATTTAAACGTAAAAATAGTGTTAGAAACTGAGTGTTTAAACGCAAATAATTTGCGCAGTTCATCGCTTACAAGATAACGTATTTAACGTTCTGTACAGCGGTCAAATATTTGGCAGATTAATTATAGCATGGCTTAGGATTGGCTTTTGAGGTAGAATTTTGTATCTCTTCTGTGCAAGAATAGTTTAATTACCTTAAATATCAGCTTAACTTTATAAATAAGCATTTGGTTGGAGGTAGCTGTTTTTTCGGCAAGCCTGTTGAGGTTACACGGATAGATAATTAATACCTTGCATATTTCATCAAAGCCCCTGCGAATAAGTGAGACTCTCCCAATTAACGGGCGGTGGCCAAAAAATTCACTTGTGTCCCAATACAAAAATGTAGCTATGCAATTCCACTGAAAACCCTGGAAGTCAACCTTAAAAAGTTCCTTTATATCATAATTTTGCATAAACGTATCCCCTGAACGAGCAACAGTTTAATTACAAATAGTTTACCTTAAATATAATCCCAGCTCATTCAATTCAAATTTTGTTGATGATGACTGTTCTCTCGACGATTCAATCTTTGGCCTGTTGTATTTAAACGTAAAAATAGTGTTAGAAACTTAGTGTTTAAACGCAAATAATTTGCGCAGTTCATCGCTTACAAGATAACGTATTTAACGTTCTGTACAGCGGTCAAATATTTGGCAGATTAATTATAGCATGGCTTAGGATTGGCTTTTGAGGTAGAATTTTGTATCTCTTCTGTGCAAGGAATAGTTTAATTACCTTAAATATCAGCTAAGCTTTATAAATAAGCATTTGGTTGGAGGTAGCTGTTTTTTGGCAATCTTCGGTCTGTTGAGTTGAAACGCAAAGGTAATTAAGTGGCATGTTGACTTTAAATGCGAATACTTTGCACAGTTCAACGCTAAGCAGATTACACGTTATTGGAAGAGCTTTTAAACAGTCTTAATATTTGGCAGTGCATAGCCAGTGATAACACTTACTGTAATTGATGGGTATTCTGGGTCTGTATTCTGTAGAACGCGGTTCACTGACACAACATTACACACATGTTGACACTACGCGTCCTGTTGTGAAATGAAAATTTATACCAATGGCCTGTATTAAAATAAAGATTTGATAAGATCATGAAGGAACAATAGCTAATGAGGTGATATATATCACTATTACTGGTACTATCCAGGAATCACGTATTGCGTCAAAATTTGGACCACACCGGTAAATCAAAATAGGCTGCACAAAATACCTAGTTGTTCCGTTTGTGCAATATTTAGATTGATTTCGTTTTCGATTCATTTATGTACGATTTATGAAATGTTACGTGAGCTTCGAACGGAGATTTCATGTGGACAAAGGAATTTGGATAGGACTCAAAATAAACATAACCCATCGGTGTAAACATGTTACTGATAAATTGCTTTTAGATTAGTGTTCCTTGATTCAAAATGATGAACTGTAGTTTAAGTCAAATCCAGTATTTCAGGTTAATTTACCTAACTTTAGCCCATTATATATGTTGACACCTTGTTATGGAAATTTAGAGTGGCATCCTGGCCAGCACACATCGCTCTGGTATCATGTATCATTTGTGGGAAAGTTTTAATTAAGATAAGCCGTTTCAATTAAAAGTAAATGCCCGAGTTAAAATCGTTGTGTGGGCTGCTATTGTCCAAGGCGTCATTACTTTAAAACGTCAATTTGAAGTGTTGTTTATAGAGTATACTTTGACCTCTTTTCAAAATGCGACTCAATCATTACTTTATAACCTAAAAGATACTGAACTGATTTAGTTGAAAAAATAACTTCTATCTGGAAAACTCCGAAAGACACCAAATCTTTGATGTTCAACATAACTTTTTGTTTGTTGTTGGTGTTGTTATTTTAGTAAATGTGATCTTGCTCATTAAGGTCGGTACACACTAGGCAACAAGTCGCAACGACAATTTCCCCACGTGTGTACTAAGTATTTTTGGCGGAAATTGTTGTCGCCGCGACAAATTGTTGTCGCAGCGACTTGCCGCATAAAATCCAAGCGGATAGATTATATGTCTTATATTGATCCAGTGCACACTGAAGCGACTTGTCGCAGGGACAAGTCGTTGGTGACTTGTCGCCTAGTCTGTACCGACCTTTATTGTAAACCACGTGGTAGCATAAATTACGTCTTGAAACGGCCCTTATAAACGTAAAAAATTGTAAAGCGCACTGAGATTTGTGAAATAATAAGCACCTGACTTTATCAAATCCACTCACGAGAAAGTTTGATAGATAACTAAGAAAACATGAATAAACCAACAAATGAACAAACAAGTCAACTAACAGAGTAGCAAACTCGCAAGCAACAAATGAACAAACAAATACAAAAAGCAACAAACAATATGTGACCAACAGGCAGAATAACAAACAAATCAGACATGACTAGGGGTTTGGGTATTTCAAATATCATCAAGCAGTGAGTAGACTCCCTCGCAGTCGATTTCAGGGTTTGATGCCGGGACTGAAACACTCTGTGTGACAAACCCTAAAAACGACTTTGAGGGTGTCTAAGGGCCTGTATATATATGAGGCGAGGTTTCTTTTGTGGTCAAGCTATCAGAGCGTTAAAAACAAAGGGAACGAGCCCGCTTAATCGGGCTGGCTCCCCTTATATAAAAATGCCCTAAGCAGTGAGCAATCATATTGGCTATTTGTTTTTTTCTAATATTAATGAATTTGGGTATCTCAGTTCTCAGCTCATGACCCCTGAATTTTATTCTTATTTTTAAATTCGGGGGAAAATATTAGGTATTTAGGTATCTCTGAACAACCCTCCTGACAATTAGATACAGATACTGGGGTTCCTGTGTAAAACTTCAACTGTGTCACGCGATAAACATTCACTCACGCAAACGTTTAGAAAGTTAGAAAGAAACAAAATACAAAAGCAACAACAACAACAACAACAAAGGATAAACGACTAACTAACTAACTAGCTATCTCATTAACTTACTTACTAACTAACTATGTAAGCATCTCAACAAAGAATTGAATTCCTCAAACTTGACATATTTAGAGAAAGTGGGGCTCCTGTGTACAACATCAAATTTGTCACGCGATGGCGTACTATTGAACATTAAATAAAGAATCAGTTAGAAAGTAATTGTTGAACTATATGGTACGTAATTCTTCAACTACCATCTATGAAGAACTAGAAGCAGATGACAATTGCGATTTAATACAGAGCACAGAGGTCTATTAAATAGACAATTATACATCCATAATGCTTATTCAACAAATGATATTTCACAAAGAGAATTTGTGTGTCCTCATTTAATTTTCGCGCTTCCCAATTTTCGCATCATTTTATTTCACTGGTCATTTCATGTTTGCATCACTAAATTTTTTTAAATTGCCAAAATTTAAGTGACGCAAAAATGAAGTGTAATAAGTGTAATTTTGTCGCCAAATACTGGCAGACAATGAAGTGAAGTTCTTCCGCTCACCTACTCTAAGTGACATCAAGAGATTTTTTTCGTTTTTTTTTTTTTTTTTTTTTTTTTTGCACAGCCTTAGTTGTGTGTAAAATATTCTGATATTTGAATGCCTTTTTCACTTCACATTTCCATGGGCTGTTATGAAACAAAATAAGAAATCCCTCCCTCTCGTCCTCAATGCAACGTTCGAATTTAGCTGCATCATGTTATTACAAAATTCCAAGCTACAGAGAATTTCCGAAGAAAACACAATTTATATCTTAACTAATTCTTGCATTTTTATCTATTCACCATATTCGCAAGGATCGCGCGTGGAATAATTAATTTGAACCTTACCCGCCCCAAACCACGCCCCCCCCCCCCCCCCCCCCCCTTCACCCACAAACACACTTTTCGTCCATCCCTACCTTTTCGTCCATTGTTGTATGGGATGCTTTGATACCATTGGTTCGTTTGATCGAGCATTGGAATGGTATCCCAATTCAAATTTTTTTTCCCGTTAGAATATCACTAGATATTAAAAATGAATGAACACTATATACCACTTGAGCTCTTCAACGAATTTCTTCATCTGATTAGGACTTGTTTAGGACCGATAGCTGTACATAATAATGAAACTCGATCTGCCGTTGTTAAATTGGAGCAAAAAGCGAGAAAGATAGGCGAAACGGTAGGATTTCGGATCGAAACACTCATAGAGCCCCCAGCCAAAATTGATGACGAGGATACGGAAGATTCCACGCCGATAGGGGACGCCGAAGACGCATTACCACCATCACCACAACAGCAACAAATTCATCACCAACAGCAGCATCAACAAGAACAACAACATCAACATGTGCAACAACCAGTCCAATCTGATCAGCCAGTCCAACATCAACAACCAAGACAGCAACAACCTGTACGAAGGAGGAGGAGAAGAGTCTATGAAAAGATTCATAGACCTCGAGCAAGCACCATTATATACTTTACCTTTATGCATATTTTTATACAAACTGAATTTTATTTTAATTCTTTATTCAATTATTTATTTATTTATTTTTCTATTTATATTTTAGGGCCATTTTTTATGTTATTATATAATTTTTAATTTTGTAATTAGTTTTTTTAATGATTTTAGTTCCGCGCAGATGAAAATGTATATTGATATTTGCGCGTTATAAGCCAATAAATTATTATTATTATTAAATTATTAAAAATACCATTAAAATAGATTGCATTGTTAAAGCATGTTAATTTTCAGTTGACATCGGTGAGGAATTTCCCAGCTTTAAAAAAGTACGTACGATCCCAAAGGGAGAAGAGTGGAAAGTACTGAGAACTCCTAGTTTTTTTCTTTTTATCAAATAGAAGAGAGTTGAGCGTGCCTTGTTCAGTAATAGAACATGATGGAAAGTGACGGGAGCACAAAAGAATTGAACGAGCTGAAATCTGTCAATCACATCAAAGACCACCTACATCAAAAGATCTAATTAGGGAATCGTTTTGAACCGAAAAATGTCAAAACAGGCAACTAAATCAACTTAACAAAAATAATAACATTGACAGCAAGTTCATTTACATAGATATGTGCATTTTCATGCAGCTTTTGTCTAAAAACTTAATCGTTTGTGCTTTTTTCGCATACAAGTGAATTGCACGATTGAGAAACTGAACACAAACACCAAAACAGTCCGTCTCAAAACAGCAGAAAAAAGTCAAAAATAAGTAAAACTCAAGTCTTTTTTAGCAAGATATAGATTTATTATAATATTATTCTACTTACAGAAAAGTATTTTCCATTAACGATTTGCTAAGAAGCACGATTTCCTTTCATTGTAGGCAATAAAACTTTCCACTTGTGAACTTCATAGATCGACGTCGCACGACGTTCTGGTCAATTGGCCAATCAAAACGCGCGTTATGGTAAACGATTGGCAATGTCCGTGTTGGCGGTGGTGGGACGGGGTAAATTTTAGGGCTTGAATTGCACTGAAACTCCTGAGTTTTGTATCTTTAAGAGATGAAACATTTGCGAAGCCACGCCCTTTTGAAAAACGTCAGGTATCTTTTATTATTATTATTTTTTAATTCCGACTAGCCTAACACGATCGTTTATCCCCGGAGTCTCCCCCCCCCCCCACCTTCCCGGGCGCGAGTTAAAAAAATGTCGTCAGCGTGCTTTTTTTTAAAAAAAAAAAATTAACTGATATACCGCGCGCTCTGATTGGTCAACGCGGGTGATTTATGGCACACAAAGCACGCTCACGTTAGCTATTTTTGACTTCTTGCTTTTACTTTGTCAATTATTATTATTATTATTATTATTGTTTCTGTATTCTCGAGGGATGATTATAATTATAATATGAAAGGATTTTAAAAAAATATTTGCGGTATAAATACGCGGGTAAAACGTCACCACACTTCAGGGCTATTTGTATTTTATATTTTGTTAAGGCATGCAAAGTGCGCAACTCATTATCTCTTGAAGCCCATTCGATTTACCATTCAGTTTATCAAATTATATTGGATTTGTTAAATTTCTTGTCGATCAATTTTCATCAACTGCTTATCAATTTTATTTTTATATATCGATTGATTAATCAATTTTTATTAATCGAATTTTATATTTGATAATCCGCGAATTATTTTTTTATCAATCGTAATCAATTATGTTTCATTTATCGCGAGACTCGTATACGCATTGATATTAAACAAACTATGAACAAAAGTAGGACAGAGTTTGAATTGCTAAGGCCCAATTCGACACACTCTAGACCTTCGAACGCATCGCGACGTCAAGATTGTACTGTTTTCGAATTAGCTTTTTCTTCATATAGCACGTTTTTTATAATGCAATACATAACAAAATTTAATTGTCAAAGCTTTTCTTGCCAATTAGAACATCAAAGTCATTGTTGGGGATATTGCACTACAAAGTTGTCATATCAAATTTCCTGGGCATGATGATGATGATTGGCTATTTTTTCGTATCAAGTATGCAAAAGTAATCTTTGGAGACATTTTCAACAGTTTATTAAAGAATAACAATAATAATAACGGTAATAAACATTTACATAGCACTTAAACTCAATCTGCGAGACTGCAGATGTGGATCCAGGGTATGGGGGCCGTTGCCCACACCCTTAGTAATTGATTGGTAATCAGTATTTTTTTAATACGTCCCCCTCTCCTTTCAAAATTTCTGGATCCACCCCTGGAGTGCCACATTCATTAATATCTCCAAAAGCTACTAAGGTTCTATGATGTAAATATGTACCCTATAAAGGTATCCTTATTTATAATATGCTTTTCACATAACAAATTCTCATAAAAATTAATGACCTAATGCATGAGCCTTTATTTAAAGAATACTAATGAGGATATACTTTATATAAAGAATAATTCTTAATATAAAGTATATCCTCATTAGTATTCTTTATATAAAGGCTCATGCATTAGGTCATTAATTTTTATGAGAATTTGCTATGTGAAAAGCATATTTTCACAAATTCAAAAATAACTTTTGGATTGATTATTTAGCTAACATTAAATCTTGTTTATTTCAAGCTCCAAGAACCTAACCTTCCCAATTTCGAAAACAACAGGGACTTGAGATACCTGTCAACGGAACTCCAAAAACTACCATCTAGAGAACATCAAGCTCGAGTGTACGTTGAGTACTTAAGCCACTGCAAATTTAACACCAAATATAACCCCACTGGAATCATCTCATTTACACACCATGATGCAGAAACCCTCGGAAGATGGGCAGATATTCCCACGACAGTTCCTACTGGTACAACCAGTTCTCAAATGACCAGATAGACCTAATAAGATCAAGGTTGCAGTCATGTACCAACGCCGACGACTTGCGTCAGGCTGAAGATATCATCAGGACGATCCAATTGTAAAAAAGTAAGTACATTTTTCAGTTATGCATTTATGTACAGTTGTTTTTTTTCTTTCTCTTCCTCATTTTCCAATTTGAGAGAGTTTGGTACAACTGAAACGATAATAAACTTATCTCGATGCATTCAAGTCAACCTTCTCAGACACCATTTTATACGATTGCAAACTAAAAGTGGCATGTGCCCATGTGCGCATGAAAATTTATATAAATCGTTCTCGTCCCAATCTTTTCCCTGTAATTGGAGGAACGCCTAGACGTTTATGAACGAGGTTCGCATTGCATTGAGGTAATTTATTTTGAAACTTTCAAATTTAATATCCCTTAATGCAATTCGGTGAATGCAAATGCTCAAATCACGTGACCTACAGAAATAAACAGGCGCACCTGCCTGGCGCGCGCAAGGCCATGGGGATGAGATTGGATAAAAAGTAATGTTGGGATCCCTGTTTTGCAAACAAGAAAATTGCGGATATAAATTCCCGGGAAAAATTGAGACCACTTGCAAACAAAATAATATTTTTTCGATATGTTAGTTTATACCAGACACCATTTTATACGATTGCAAACTAAAAGTCGCATGTGCGCATGAAAATTTATATAAATCGTTCTCGTCCCAATCTTTTCCTGTAATTGGAGGAACGCCTAGACGTTTATGAACGAGGTTCGCATTGCATTGAGGTAATTTATTTTGAAACTTTCAAATTTAATATCCCTTAATGCAATTCGGGGAATGCAAATGCTCAAATCACGTGACCTACAGAAATAAACAGGCGCACCTGCCTGGCAGGCGCAAGGCCATGGGGATGAGATTGGATAACGTCTAGGAACGCCTAGACGTTTATGAACGAGGTTCGCATTGCATTGAGGTAATTTATTTTGAAACTTTCAAATTTAATATCCCTTAATGCAATTCGGGGAATGCAAATGCTCAAATCACGTGACCTACAGAAATAAACAGGCGCACCTGACCGGCAGGCGCAAGGCCATGGGGATGAGATTGGATAAAAAATAATGTTGGGATCCCTGTTTTGCAAACAAGAAAATGGCAGGTATAAATTCCCGGGAAAATTTGAGACCACTTGCAAACAAAATAATATTTTTTCGATATGTTAGTTTATATCAATCTCCAAACATGGAAATGATGATACAAAAAAATCTGCTTCACGAAGCATATGATCTTTTTCTCTTGTAAGAAAACTATGATATTGTTGTTTTCGTATCACTTCGAGTGCAGGTAATTTAGAGATGGGTTAATATTCTGTTTCTTTCAGACTGCAATGGTCTTGGTTGTCGGATAAGGACGTAAATTCGGAGGTACCATCTGCCTTCACTCTGACTATGTTATACGGTGGACGTAAAAGAACCGCTGAGGACGTAAACAAATCTCTGGCAGTGACTACGTTCATTGTCTGTCTCTCCATATCTCCTTGTACTAGTGCGAAGTATCTGCCTTCACTCTGACTATGTTATACGGTGGACGTAAAAGAACCACTGAGGACGTAAACAAATCTCTGGCAGTGACTACGTTCATTGTCTGTCTCTCCATATCTCCTTGTACTAGTGCGAAGTATCTGCCTTCACTCTGACTATGTTATACGGTGGACGTAAAAGAACCGCTGAGGACGTAAACAAATCTCTGGCAGTGACTACGTTCATTGTCTGTCTCTCCATATCTCCTTATACTAGTGCGAACTATCTTAGAAGATTAAATATTGAAGAACTGACGAATGAATGTATGGATGGATGTTTCCTACACTTCATGAGGTACGTCGGTACGATGGCACAGTCAGTACATAGAGAATACTTAATGGGAAGTGTGCTTGACAACAAGTTAGCATTGAGAGAGAAGAGAATGAAATTTGTGAATAATTCAGAGCAAGTTGTTTTAGTTACCCCTGCCAGTTGGCTAAAATAACCAAGGGATTTTTTGTTGTGAAAGATGGAGTGTCCCAAAATATAATATACAGTATAGTGTAGAATTGAGCACAAGGTAAATTATTCACACTCAGGTTAGAAAATTTCAGACTGCTGGAAAAATTCTCTTGCAAAGTGAATTTCCAGCCTGAACAATATAATACATGCAGTGGTC